>JALLAW010000585.1:0-12241 GCA_036939535.1 Cyclotella kingstonii | reverse complement strand
GGGTATAAGTGAAAGCAAGTTCCATCAGGAGTTTGTCTCCGACCCTAGGTAGTGGAATATTATGCAATTGGGTTTTTAGGTTTAGGTTGAACAGGTCGAGACTTTGCCAAAGTAAGATGATCCAAGACGTGATGATCAACTCCTCTTTGTAGGGACGTCTCCCGTGAACGGATCGTATATAGCTCTACGGTTGTTCATGTTGACGATTATTTGTAAGCTCAACATTGAGTTTCCCCTCTGTTTTCACCACCTAGTTGTTCATGACATAGCTGTAGGAGTACTATTTTTGAAAAATACGCACATATTAACTTCAGACAACAATTAATCATCATACTAAGACACTAATTAATCAATAGTTAATTTATTTTGAAAACAGTCTTAGAGGCGGCATGTCTTCACTCTATTAGAATTAGTTTTATGTATGTCATTAAGTTGGAGTACATGGCGAATATAACCTCAATCGAAGAGAACAAAAACCATGCTTGCGTGGGAAAAAACTTTGAAATAATGTGCTCATCCCTATTTTCACCGTTGTTCAGCCACTTTAGCTTAGAGCTGATCAACCAAGCAAATAGAAAAAGTGCAACAAATTATTCCTCTCCACCTCATCCTTGTTCCTATGTTTAATTTTATAACCGTTTCTTCCATCGTGCAAAATAATCACTACTTCCAAAGTAACCCAAACCCTTGCAAACGCAGACCTCTCGATCTTATTGAATGTATACTCAACTGCATCAAATAAACACTTCGCATTCGAGAGAAATGCATTGTCTTTGATTGAATGGATCGAGTTAAAAAAACCTAGATGAAAATTTTTGAATCTAGAGACGGAGGGGGGAGGGCTGGCTGGTTTTCATTCTTGACTTTGAAGTTCAAGTTCTGACTGGCATTTAGAAAATCTGGATCATTAGATACGATATAAACAGGGCTGATGTCCTGTTGAAGGATGATGTCCCTTGTTGCAGCCCCACGCATCTTTTCCTTGATGACTGGCAGCACATTTTCAATAAGGAACTCTATGTAGAGTTCCTTCTCAATTCCAGGATAAGGCTTCACGATGACGACCCCTCCTCTGATGCCCTTTCTGTCAAGTCCTCAGCGCCATCCTCTCGTACACGAAGAGCCAGATTCCAGTTCTTCTATTAAACTAGGCCTACTTATACGACTCACACTGTGGCCCGGCAGTAGCGGCAAGGAACATGATCTTTCCGATTCGATGCTTTTCCTGACGCTCCTGTATGGATTCGCTTGTTCACTTGTGAGGTAGTGCTTGTCCTTCACTTTGCACATGTTGAACCATTTCTCACCCAGAAAGATGAGGTTCTTCATCTTCTTGAAGCAACCCTCCAGTTGTTCAAGATGTGGGCAAAGACTCATCAAAGTGGTCATGCGAGTAGGGGTGAGGTTACTTTTGACGAGGCTTTTAAAGGGACGCAACAAATCTTCTTTCAACTGGCGACGCACAACAGTGCCGGGGGTATCAAGGCTCTTTGCCAAGAATTGATTCTTACGCCTCTGTTTCATAGGAATTGCTGCGACATCATGAAATCAAAACATGTAATTTTCCTGCCACAACTGCTGGTTTCGCAAAGTCACATCAATGACTTCACCACTCTTCAAATAAAAATCAACAGCACACCGAATAGGGCTCATACCGCCCTTGTCAATGCTAAACGACTTAGCAATCTCAATTACCGCACTCTAAGAAAGGTTTTGACAGATCATTTGGAGAAACAAATGGTAGACGACGGCATCCTCTTGATGTTTATGGTATTCTCATCTTATTGGAATCCAACCGTGAGGAAAGTGGAGGTGATATTGTTAGCATTTCATGAGGTTCTCATAGAGACCCGGCTGGGAAGCTGCCCTCTGCAGTGAAGTTACAGCTGTCAGTGTAAGCATTGGTGACCATGCTTCATCGTTTACTTGGGTGGTCAGAACGAAACGAGACTTTGTACCAGCATGGAAGGATGATACAGTATTGTCAGATGGCGAGTGCCCAGCAGGTCATTCCAGGCAAAGTTACGGCCTCCAGCGTCGGCGATCTTTGGGGGGGGGAGGGTGTCGGAGTGCTATGTGGTGATGTAAAGTAGTAGATAGGTACCATCATTTTGTATCTCTCTCAAAAAATGAAAACTCTGATTTTTTTGAATCATATTTTGGGGTAGCATTCAACGGCTGTCCCATGAATATCGCATTTGCAAATGATACTGATCCAAAATCGCAAAAATAGGGTTTTTTCGCTGAGGCATATCAGCAGATATCCAACCAATATGACTCCTTCTTTCTGACTTCTAAAGCTTACCTAATGTAGTTTAATCTTTTAGCAAAATGTGTAATTCCTATCGTCTATTGCTGTAACTTGCGGAGAAATTTGTAATGTAGGGTGAAAAATGTAAAGGAATCTTGTTGAGTAATAGGAAATAGGACTACCACAATTAGATACTCTCAAAAATAAGGCCTTGCATTAAAATTTGATGAAATGACAAGCTACGTCAAATTTACAGCTGCTTCAATAAAGTTGATCATTTCAATAATCCAAAGTAGTAATACTACTCTGAGTTTTTTTCTAATAGGACCTTGCCTATGTCTACATAGGCTGAATGACATTGTATAGCTCCTTTTTCATTTTGAAGAATATTCATCAGCTCGTTTTATTGTACCCATTTTTTCATGACATAATGGTAGGAGTACTATGTCTCAAAGTTTCTCTCATATTTTCAAGAACAATATATTCTATCATCAAGGCAATTATTAATTGCTAGTTATCAATAGTAAAGATTTAGAGGTGACATGTTTATCGTTCACTACAATTAAAAAGTAAGATTAGAGTGCATAGCAAAAAAGAATCTCGATTGAGGAGGAGAAAATCCATACTTGCATGGGGGAAAAACCCTTAGGGAAGGAGAAGAAAACCTAAGCTAGTGCCCCCTCCCCCTCCAGTTAAGTAGCCCTGTAGACCCTGACCTATGGACCCACCATGAAGTTCATGCAGACAAGCCCATTTCTCTCCAACTTGTCCCTGTTCGATGCTTTTCAGTTTGAAATTAATCCCACCATCGTTTGAAACAATATGAGCCAAAACAAACAGCAATGTCAATCAGACCCTATGCAAATTCGTCTTATCAATACAGTAAAATGCTTAGTACACCACAGCAAAAACAAACTCAACACTATTAACACTGATTTCAATCCTTGATTGTCTGTATAGAACTAACGAATCTCAGGTCTCAGACGTCTAGATCTGGGAACTGGGGGAGGGGATATTTCCTGATTTGTACCTTGATATCGAGGTTAGATTTAGCTTCATTGACTGCGCGGTCCTCTGGAAGAATGTGAGCAGTGCTGCTATCCTGTTGAATGAAGATATCTCTCATGACAAATCAGGTGTCTTCTCTTTGATCGCAGGAAGAATTTTGGTGAGGAGACCCTCATGACCCCTATGATGGGCTCCTTCACAGCTTTTCCCCTTTGTTGTCGACCTCTTCTTGACCGCTGTACCGTGGTCATAGACGAAATGTCATATGCCGATTCACCCGTTGGATCCACACTTGCGATAGCGGTTCCACTGTGTATGGGCAACAGCAGCAAGAAACGACACCTTACCAAAGTGCAATTTGTTCTTATTCAGCTATAAGGATCTTCCTCCTCGTTGCTCAGGTCGCATTTCTCTTTCAATTTTCTGATGAAGAACTACCTCGTATCAACATGAACAATGTTGCTCATATTGACGAAGCAGTGTGTTTTTTCATCGATGTGAGAGAGACAGAAACTCTTTTGAAGAGACATTTGAGTTGAGGTGAGTTCACTTTTAAAACACTGTTGAAATGATGCAAAATGCCCTCACAAATTAAACATTTAATGACAGTAGCGGAGACTTCCTATCCCTTACTGAAAGCTCAATAATTCTTTGGTTTTAGGAGAGGAATGACCGTGAGGTGTCACTCCACTAAAGCGACATTTGAGTTGAGGTGCGTTCGCTTTAAAAACACTGTTGAAATGATGTAAAATACCCTCATGAAATGAACCTTTAATGACAGTATTGGAGACTCCCAACCCCTAACTCAACGCTCAGTGAGTCTTCAGTTTTAGAATAGGAATGACCGTGAGTTGTCACTCCACTCAATGGCGATCTTCTTTTGACCACAGCTGACTATGTGTGAAAAGAGATCGACAAATTCTCTGGAGTTAAAGTTTTTCACGCATCAAAACTACTCACCGTGACCTCCTTGACTTCAAAGTCGTGTGCCGCCGTCCTCATGAAACCCAAAAATAACTTTACACCGTCAGCTCAGAAGAAAGGCTCACGGACTAAGGCATTTTCCATGTCATCTATGTTATGTTTCCGTTCTTTTTGGTGTACACCCGTTGGATTCGAAAAAATTGGGGTGGTATTGGAAAGACTCTGTGAATAGTGATCAGAGTAGATGATACGCATTGCGACTCTTTTGAATGAGGTTGTGGCCATCGGCGTAAGCCATGTTGACGGCGCTTGGGCAGGACGTTTTTTATTCCGGGAAAAACGAGGTGTTGTTCGATCCGGAAATGGATATTTAGCATTTTAGGGGAGAGGCTTGAGTAAGAAGAATGGTGACGGATGGAAGTCCATCCGACATTTTCCAGAAGAGTTATGGCCACCGAGTCTGGCGGCCTGGGTGGTCGGGTGGCAACTGTGGCAGTACTAGCTCGTTTTTGTGTCACTCGTAAAAAATGAGAGTTATAATTTTTTGAATCATATCGTATAGTAGAATTCAAAGGCAGTCAATGAATTTCGAATTGCCACGCCAAGGTTTTGTAAATTTTAAATGATACCGCCCTTATGCTAGGAAGTCTTGTTATTACTCAACCACTACTCAGCCGATTTCTTTGACTTCTTTTGCATTGGGTAGTTCATGAAATGTAATTTTGATTTATTTGCGGAGGGATTCAAAATTTAGGCTGAAAAATTGAAAGGTAGAAAATATAGAGTGCGGGACTACTTTTATTGGATAGCCGATAAATAAAGTAAGTACTTGAACATAAGGTTCGTTTTTAGACTGCTGAAATCGATGAAATGCGGTATTTTCAAAAAGTCTTAATACAAAAAACTCAGAGTACGAGCGAGCTGTTTTTATTAAATAGCAGTTTGTATTGTATAGACATAACTACCATATAGGTCTATCAATTTCTTCACTATCATTTATTCCACACAAGCGATACACTACTCTTCTTTCCCCATATCTTGCTAATTTTCACGTAAATGGTTCATGGATAAATTCTAAATGAACATTTTTCTAAGGATGTATAATTTGCATAGGCTAAAAACTTATTTGAGTACACTAGCTTGAGTTGTGCCAACCCCTTCATGACAGAAGCGTAAGAAGAGAGTGCTGATATATCTGCTCATTATCAGTCGTATTGAAACTTATCAGCTCAAATTGAACAATTTAAACCTCCTCGTTTGTCGGTAAATCATCTTAATGGCAACTCTTAATCCAAGAACTCTCTATATTTCAAGTGATACTATTCAATTTGTGGACCTATGTATGAATGACTGTGGATAGAGCTGTCATATCCATGAGAGCTACTGTTGCAGTTTAGCTGTGAGAGAGTTTGTGAGGTTAAATCTCTTGAGTTTTGTCCATGAAGGCCACAACGAGAAGGCAATAAAAGTGATTCGTCTTTTACATGTTATGCAATCATGACGAGTGGGGTTCTTCCAGAGATGCTATATTGAGCATGTTTCTCGTTGTGATGGTCAGATCGCCTAAATCAGAAAGATTTGAACATTCGGTGATGAGAGTTCAACAAAGAGGCAAATCGTGCATTGTTATATCGGATGCTGCGTTGCTGGTATCATGACAGATCTGTTTCTGGGTGATGTCAACGACTCATTTGATAATGAGAATTGAGACGTCATTGATGATTGTGTTTTGAATATCATTTAGGCTGTTGAGATATATTTGTTATCTGTAGCCTTGATTGAGTTCAGGAAGTAAAAAATGTCAATACTATTATCCAGTTTGTAGCACTATTAAGGAATAAAAACAACCAATAGAAATAACTCTCTAGCTATTTTAATCTTCAGTGTCGAACCAAGCGTACCCTTCCTTAATCCACCCATTATGAACAGTCAACTTCGACCCGGCAACAACCCCATCAATAACCCACTGTACAATCTCTGATCAACAAAAAATACAAAGATAAATGCAACTTGAAGCGGCTGAAGCACGCGTGAGGCGTCACTGGTTAGCCGCAACTCATCATATTGCACTTAGACTCAGTAGCCAGGAAGATGTCTTACTTGTGTTTTTGAACGAAAGAATTTAGTTTGTATTACATGTGGGACATTGTACTTTGATTCTGAAAGAAGACCAAAGAAAAGTAAATTGCATTCATGCTATCAAGGAGGAAAAATTATGTTCGCACCCTTACAAGTGAATCTTTCTCCAACTCGTGCACACACGGATTTTGGGGCGATGAGTGGAGAACAGCCAAAGGAATTGCAGTTAACACTTGAAAAAAAGGGAGACATGGAGAGGTGGTCCAGATCAAATGAGAGACTTTGTGTTAAAAAGTTAGACGACAATTATTAATTATTTCAGTAGATCTTTGAGTTAATTACCGAGTCACAATCCAATAAGCTCGAGGCGCAAAATTAATAGCGCAAGTATCGGCGAGTGAAACGGTGACGATTCCTCTACATTATATGGAGGTAAACACATTTCAGCTAGACCTGTAAACATCAATGTTGATAATAGTGTAGAAATGATTAGGCCTGCAACAAACAGCAAAGGTGGAAGTAAATACTTTGTAGAAGGAATTAAAATTGTAGAACTGGAAGAAAAAGAATTTCTGTTCAGACGACGAAGTCTAGATGGTGAAGAAGCTAAAAGCAGCGCAGAAAACGACAAAAAAGGAAACACTCAGGCGCACAAGGAAAGGTTGTGACCTAGCACAAGGCAAGTTTGAAGCAATAAGGGTCCCAATACTTTACTCGTTCTTAGAAGCAGTAATCTGCCATCCCACATTGAAACAAAAATACTCATCAATAGTGGATTTAAAAAAATGGGATTTTCTCTACATGCTCACCAATACAGATCAGATGTGCGTTCTATCCCTGTCAGAAAATAATTTCTCTGCAACATACGGTTTCTGGGAATACCCTACCAATCTTGAAAGTGTCCATATTCAGGACAAACCATTTCAACACTTCACGGCATGTATAATTAGTTTCAAAAATACGATGATATCGGAGAATAATAAACATTGGAACACAATCCAGTAGTAGAGACAACGGAGAAAATAATGCTTCACATAGATAAACAAGGGCTATTTCAACTTCTAAGGAAACTTACCGAGGAGGACGTGAAGGAGCTACCAAACGAGGTCGATCACAATTAAAACAGATACTCCTAACAGGGGAAATGTGATGTTAGATGGGCTGAAATGTAAATGAGCACATTTTTATAAGACAAAACGTGTGGAATACTATAAATGCTGCAAAGTTAAACTTACTCCGGAGTTAACAGCAGACGTTGAAAAAGCTTAATAATGTTAACTCCACCAGAAGTAGCTGTAAAGATTATTAAACAGCCAAATTCATGGGTTTAGTTCGCAACTTTCCGAGAAAAAGAGCACAGACAACTTCTTCAAGCATGTACTGGCAGACGTATCGGATGTTTCAAAGGGTAAGAGATTTGGCATTCAGTACCAGACCAGCTACACAGCTGCTCTTTGAATACCACTGACAATCGACCCCTGTGCGGAATTGTAGATGCGCAGAATTTACTTCTAACATTACGAAGTATTAGTGATGAACGAGAACAGCTACCGACAGAGTAGTGGTTAGGAACATATGAAGACACACAAGAGGATAGCACGAAATCTGTAGCTTTCATAAAAGGGTTGGATAATGAACATAACTTAGGTGAATTGAGAAGGCTAGTTTTAAAATGCTTTGAGCCAATATTTCTCGGGATTCGAAAAAGATATCCGAATTTACTTCATACCAGAGTATCAGCTCTCAAAACAATATAGAGCTCTATTAGTCAATACGAAGCTCATAATCAATAACTTCATTCCGATTATGATAGGAAAGTATATCTGAAGGAAAAAAACGACAGACCAGTGTCACTTTACTCGTCTTGGATGATTTTGAATTACTCCATATAAGAAATTTCGAAGACAAGACGAAAAAAGGGTAAAAACTAATGACAAAGCAGGTGAGGTAGCTATATTAAAATCAGTGCCTCTACGCGAATGGAACAAATATTGGCAATTCAGCAAACTATAAGCTAATTGCAAAGATGGCGAGGAGTGAAGGAGACTTCTTAGATGAGAATTTTTCTGGTCCAAGCACGTGGAGTCAGGAGAGAGTAGGAAACTGGAACTACCCTTTAAAGCAGAAGTGGCTGAAAAGGAGCCAGCAACTGGTCAGAGAGGTTAAACTTAGGAAATGAGGACTGTTCAAACAGGGTTAGGAACTATATCTTTAGAAATCTTAATATGTTTGTGCTGTTACTTTGTGTTGTTACGAGTTATAGTCGTTAATTACCAGCTAAGAGCTGAAGAGTCTACAATATAAATGATCGACGCCTCGATGCATCCTTGCTGGAAATATGACGGCAAGCGAAAGACCATTGTCTGCCACGTGATAGTTTAGTAGTGGTAACTTTAAAAGATAAATTTGAATTTAGAAGTACCACCTGCACTGCGTCAAACGCATGCACCAATGGATGGACATCCTCTCTTAGTTTCGAGACAACACAGGCATTTCATACAACATGTTCGGTCGTACAATAATCCAATGGCATTTTCTTCTGTGGTTTGCTTTGTTCAAATATTTCAAGAACTTAGCCCCCAGTCTTATAAAGTGGTGGACAGATGCTACATTTTTTTGGGGTAGTAGTACAAGCAGGCCAGCATCATCAACCAAGTTCTTACCAGCTACACTTCATTGAGTTGAAATTGTTCATCAAAGACAACAAAACCCTGTATTAGACAGGATGTTTTAGACACTCTTCATGATTTAATGAGGCTTTTTAATCCATATTCTCAAAAGTATAGGACTTTAGTGGAAATTGAGACTCAGTATCGCTTATGTGGCCTTTCAATCTCTAATATGGAGCTTGTTGTTGTATAAACAAGATAACGTGTGCGTAACATGTATGTTTCATTAGCTGATAATATTGGGGTAATGTTTGATAATACCTTTCAATAATGATTACAAAGTGGTTTTGACTCTTTGCCTTGAACATGAGAAAATAATAAAAAAAATTTGATCCTCCATCGTATCCTCTACTTTTTATATGAGTGACTTAGGCTAGCAACCAGGTATTCCATGGCATAGGAACCAACATGATATTGAAAAAGAGATGATGCTCTTAGCGGAGACAGCAGGTAGCAATGAGAAGCTTCTATTTCTACCAAATATCTATCTGGGGAGATTTCAATCGTATCTTTCGTTCAGGGATATTGATGCAACAATGTTTGGTTGGTACTATGGTTAAGGTGAAAAGAAGATGCTTACAAAGCGTAGAGTAAACCAGGAAACACTAAGAGCTGAAACTTAAAATAGATTGCTTGATAATTTGGCAAATACATCTATAACAATAATGCTACTACTGGCCGTGTCATTGTGTTAGGAACATCATTTGCTGGAGGACCACGATATGTGAATGAACAATATCATGATGCAATGTCTATCTGCAGCAAATATGGCCGACCAGATATATTTCTTACTTTCACATTTTTCCCAAGGTGGCCAGGGATAATTGAGAGTATTATTGTGAGTCAAAGTCCAGCAGATAGATCAGAGATGCCTTAATGAATGATGTTTTGAACTATCATACCGTAGGAGTAGTTGTTATAGTATACACCCTTGTTATTGAGTTTCTGAAGAGTGGGCTATCAGATTGTCACACGCTGCTTATCTTGGTAGAAGAATATAAACCAGTCTTAATAATTTCCCACTATATTATTATTATGTGATGGACAAAAGGTCTTTTCTGTTGCCGATCACAGCAAGGATACCCGATGCGTCAAACTAAACACGAATTAAAAAATTATCTCTTCAGCTGATTAGCTGGTAAAATTACTGATATGTCAACGTACCTATAGATCTACATCGCTTATCGCACGTCCCCTCTGAGGTTTAAGCCGGCAGATTTCCAGGGCCGAGGAACTCGTATGTCGCACTTTCTTCCCCAAGGACGTTTGTCGCACTATCCACCGTTGTCGTACACGGACATGCCACGAAAAGGAATTCGTTTGTCGCACTGTCGTTCATCGTCGCACTCTAACTCACCGTAGTCACACCCCACTCTCACTTCACGTCGTAAGTGTCACAATCCGTACAAGCTTTTAAGTGTTTTCTGGTTGGTATGAGTATGCGCCATACGTTCACCAGAGCGAATCATTACATTTCTGACCTGCATCATCTGCCATACCATTACCATCTGATCTCGCAAAGAACGCGGTCGAACACTTTATGACTATGTGGTGATCTTTAGCCATACAGAGAAGCCTGTGCACTGCACCTTCAAACGCACTCCTGGTCGCATAATTGTTCGACACAATTAATGTGTTACCATTCCAACAGAGGGACACAGATACTCGGTTGATAACCGTCGCATTTCTTCATTCCTCTTCGCAACTACTCAGTCCATTACAACAGTCTAGATCGCTCTTAATTGGTCTCAAGCAATTTTCGGATTGCTCCCTTCTTGATCTCTTGGATTCAACCTGAGAACAAATAGAGTAATGTTCGGTCATTTTCAAGTGACAGTTCGCGTTGACAATTTTCCATTTGAACTCTCAGAGCACTTGCTATTTGGAGCCATCAAGACCGATGTCGGGCGGCGCACAACCTCTCTTTAGCGCCTTGTGTGCTAGACCCTTCCTCATTGTTAGGTAGGTAAGTGCCCAGCGAAATGAAGTGAAAATGATCTGAGCACACGTGTTTTGGCGAAGACACTCTGCATTCGAAAACATTGTGTCAGATAACAGTATATGGGAGCCTGCTATATCGAAGCATACGATCGTTGGTCGGACAAAGTTTGAAAGGACTCAAACAAGTCCGCGCTCCTCTTTGAGTGGTCTTAAGGACTATTGTCGTCGCATGGTCGAGAGATATGCCCCACAGAGTGGGGAGGACTTGTAGGTCAATGGGGTTCCCTGTCTGGATAGGATTGTCCCCTGTCTGGCACACAGGAATCATTGTCCACAACATTGGCGGATGCTAAAACACGAGCCAGGTTGACATCATTGTTGATGTCTATGCTTGTGGTCGTGTATCATGTCAAGCTCATAAAAAGATCAGAAGCTTTGTCGGAACAAGATACAATCATACATCTATTGCCAGTAATCGCGTCTTTCTGGTCAGAGAACATGTTACATCCTGGCTTCCAGTCAAGATGCTGATTGGTCAGTTTGATTGTGGGAGATTGCTATGATTGTAGGAAATACTTGATTCAGGTGAAGAGGGAGCGTCAATGTTTTGTTGGAGAAGTCAGGGTCAGGGACCACGATGGCATGACAGTCTTACGTCAGGTCAGTACGCAAGAACTTAGGTTCGTTGTTGATGACAATGTCATTCATCTGACACTGCATTGGGCAAAGTAGGTGGGAGTCAAGGGTAGGTATATGAATACCTTGGTAGATATCCAAATGATTTAGCCTATAGGTCGCAGGGTGCTTGTATCCAAGCATGCCAATTATTGTTCAGTTTCGCTTGAAGGGTCGGTTATGGTCTAAGAGCACCAATTATTACGGCCTAATATTTACGTGTCAGCATGTGAATCAAGTTCAAAATTCATCGTTATTTTACTAGTGAGCTGTCACACAAGATACTGGCATTGTCAACATAGATCGACCAAAGGTCTTAGGGTAAAGAGTCGTGTGCACAGCATTTATCAAAGATGTTCAATTAACTGAACGGTCTGTATCAAGAGCAAACAGGTCAAATTTTGTAAACCTTTGTCCAACTACTGACTGATCAATTGGGTTATTAGCTGTGAGCCAAATGTCTTGTGTCAAGGGCAAACAGGTTATTGAACAAGTAGAGCTGGATTTGTCAAAGTCTAGATACAACCTGTGTGACCTGAGCCATAAAAGGTTGGCTGGTAGATGAAGCACACTTGGGAGAAGATGTGCTGATTGAGGGATGTCAGTGGCTACAGCTAGAAGTCGTAGTCACAACTGATTGTATTTGGAAATTATGAGGTTAGTTTTATGTCAAAAAATGATGAACGCTTGAACT
>JALLAW010000584.1:0-12247 GCA_036939535.1 Cyclotella kingstonii | reverse complement strand
CCGCCTGACATCGACGACACAGCCTACGATCTAACCAACGACCCACATGCCATCATCAGAGCGCATCTCCTTAAAGCCCAGAAATCACGCAACGAGGAAGTACGTGCACTAGGACTGGCCATCCATGTTCGCCTTCAGTATCGGCCGACTCAGTGACGACAGCCGTCACCTCATCCACCACCAACCTGACTGGGCTACTGCCAACAATATCAAAGACCCACTCCTACTCTGGACCCTCATACAAGAGACGCACAACCTTGGAGGGGTCGTCCAAAATGAGCATGTACATTCGCTGCAAGGTATGCAAGCCTACCAGAACATCACCATGAGCGAGTTTGAAACACTTTTCACTATCAGAATTCACTTTCAAGCTGCCCTCTCCTTGTGGGAAACTTCTGGGAACCCACCCATACCCGATGGTCAAGCAGTAGTTGATTTTCTCAGCAGCTCAACTCTCATAATGTAAAGTACGTGGGCAGCGTGTGAAACAAAGCCTCAGTGAACAATGTGCCTCCTCCTGGTACTTTCACGGAAGTGTAGAACGCTGCTTCTCGTTACGTGTTGCCCACCAAACAATCCGCATCGGGTAGACTAGGAGCCAGCTTCGCAACAATACACAGCAACTCTCGTCCACGAAACAACAATACCCTCCCTCGTAACCCGCGACAAGTCGCCATCAATACATCAACATCGCATCACAAACAGCCACTTACCACCTAACGACCCATACAGACCCCACCTACGCCTAACACGTGCTTCTATGGCAATGACGCAGGTCACACACCAAACGAGTACCTTCACAAAATGAACTTCGCCAGGCTGACCCTGGATGACACCGATGATGCTGACTACGAATACTACAATGACACCCCCCCATTTGGGAGCAGCAGCCGCTTTCTAACCCCCGTGACCAGCCAACAGGTCTGTCTGCCGCCCTCAATGGGCACTCCTTCATCTTAGGACCAAATGATGTAATCCTAGACTCTGGTAGTGAGGTAAATGTCGTCAAACCTCACCTCCTCATCCACTTGCGACCCCACCATGCTACATTCACTTTACTTGGAGGAACCTGCACAGTAACACACATTGGGCATCTTGACTCATTCTTCGAGTGCCTCGCCTTCGACCACTGCCCCTAAATGTCCTATCATTATCAGATGTCGCTGATAAATACCCCATCACAATCGACCCAAACAGTGGTATCAGCGCCCACACATCCTCCTTCGACCTCATATTCCGCCGCCAAGGCAAAATGTTTGTCGCAGCTATTCCCACGCCTCCATCATCTGCAGCAATCGCAAAAAATCTTGCCGCTATCTTTGCCACTGATGACCCAACCCACCATCAGCCCATGGAGCACATGTACACTAAAACATGACGTCCTTGTCGCACGCCGCACCCAGACTTTCATCATCAATGCTGGCTTCTCCAGCAGAGCAGAAGCAATAAGATTAATCTGCGACAACAATATTACAGGTTTGCAACTAGCCACGTCCCCCTTTACAGGAGATGTAAGGGGTAAGTACACACATCGCCATTGCAAACCTCAGCCTTTTGGCTTACGACTCAAATCACAACTCACCATTCATACCATGCACACTGATGTAATGCACGCCGAAGGGGATAAAGTCCTCCTATCCATCGCAACTCCTCTGTAGTTACTAATAGTGTCACCTTTGACTTCAGAATCAAGAGAATCACTTGGACAGGGATTAGAGCAGCGCATTTGTGTCATACGTAGCAGAGGCTTCTAACCAGTACTTGTTCATGTCCACCCACAATCTGCTTTTCATTCACTTAGAAACTCTCAGGAGTTGAGATCGATATTGCAGGTGCTGGAGATCACCTCCCTAAAACTGATATTGAAATAAGACGTGTTAAAAAACTCATCTGTGGCACACTATTTACCTTACCTTACCCTCTACTTCACTTCCTCATGAAAAATTTAGTCGCTTATGTCATCAACCGCCTGAATTCACGATACACCTCCAGCCTCATTGACGCCACATGCCCAAGGAATCTCTTCACAGGCCGCAAAATACTTCCAAGTGATTTCTCCCTCAAATTCGATGATTTGTGAGGTATCCATGGCGACACCAACAAGCTGTGTCGTTACACCCAGATCTACCCTGCTCTCATCCCAACTGGTCATGCCAATGGCTCTTGGTTCTTCTTTGACCTCACAACCAAAAATCGACTACGACGGACTCACTGGAGAAAACTCCCTGTCACCCAAGCTATCATCTAAGCACTCAAATCAATGCATAACCCACACAATTGACCTCAGCAACCTTGGCAGAATACCACATACACCAACAAATTGACGTCATCCATACCCACACACTCATATACCAACTACATATGGTCCAAGTCTCCAGACATTCAGTGACCGTGACAAAAGCACAGCTACCCCCTCACACGCTGCCATCACACCTCAACCTGACACACCCAACTCAGACCGTACAGGAGTGCTACCTCTCCCACCTAACCCACAACACATGCCATCCATTACAGGAGTGCCCACTACTGCCTCCTCAACCACGCCTTCTACTACAATAGCCAAACCCACCAGCCAACACAATACACGCAGCGGTCGCACTGTTAAAATCCTGCAAAAGTTCTCCAAACAATGCCTCGCCAACATCAGCCAAACAAAAGCCATCAAACTCTATGGGTCCCACGCATACGAGGCATGCTACAAAAAGTTCATCAACTCCTCTTTGATAAAGAATCCATCCTTCCTGTTCATTTTCGCTCCCTCAACAGACATGCTAGACACAACCTCATCCACTCCTTCATGTTTCTCAAAGCCGAATTCAACGCCAATGGCAACTTTGAAAAAATCAAAGCACGCATTGATGGTGATGGCCGTTGCCAAAACCGTGACAACACGCCCCCATTGTCACTTTGAACTCCGTGCTCATGATCTTGAAAATTTCCGCAGTTGAACATAGAATCCTACAAGTCTTTGACATTGGTGATGCCTACCTAAATGCCATCCTCTCTGCTCCAGATGATCCTAACGCCACTCACATCTACCTCCACCGTGACCTCATGTCACTCCTTCACCACTTCTTCCCCCTACTATCCCAATATCTCACTCCTGCAGATGGAATGGTCCACTGCATCAATATAGCACTCTATGGACTACTTCAGACACTATTCTCTGGTATAATGTCCTCTCCAGCTTCCTAGAAAAACATGGCTTCAACAAAAATGACTTCAATCCATGTGTTTTTAATAAACCCATCGACAACACACAACTTACTCTGGTAAAATATGTCGATGACATCATCTGCACATGTGTCATCAACAAACTCATCAATTATGTCCAGGACCCCCTCATATCAGAGTACACCGACATCACAGAAAGAAATGGCCCTACAATATCGTATTTAGGCATGATGCTCACCATCCACAACACATCCATCTCCATTGATATGTCAAACTACATCTCAAGCATCCTTCATTCCCATGGCAAACCCATCACTCACCACCACATCCCAGCCACTGACAGCCTCTATGACAATGACACCACATCTCCGCCTGCCACAAACTCAAACCTTTCTCACAGCACCGCTGCAAAACTCTTGTTCCTCTGAAAACGTGACCAACCTGATATCACCGTCGTTGTGCAATACCTATGCACCATTGTCAAAGCCCCCACTTTAACTGATGAACATGCCCTAGAATGTCTCCTTGGCTACCTCCTCCACACCAAACACAAAACAAGAGTAATTGATGACCCACCCTTCAACCAACTACATACAGACATTGATGCTGCCTTTTCATGGCACACAGATGGCAAGGGTCGTTCTGGCTGTGCTATTTTCCTTGGCAACACTGTCATTGTCACTACCAGCAAAAAGGAAACTAAGGCTGCCAACAGCTCTATCCTTGCAGAAACCATCGCAACCTCAGCCAACATTGACAGAGTGGAGCGGATCCACAACTACCTCATCGCCCAAGGTCATTCCCTCAGCCCACCCACCATTTTCTAAGACAACACTTCAGCCATCACCCTATTCACCTCTGGCCCTCAACGCCAAAGTAACTGTCATATTTAAGCACACATAGGATACATGAAGGACATGGTAACCTCCTCCGAAGTCTCCCTTAAACACATTAGAACACATCGTAGATGCACTCACAAAGCCACTACAAGGAGCAAAATTTGGTTGTCTCTTAGGTTTACACCAGAATTCAATCACCTCTGCGGCCCCATGGTCTGCAGGCTCATGATGACACAGAAAAATTGTGGTGAAGTGTACATACCATACGCACATTGACGTCACGTTCTGGACGTCGCCGCCACCACCTCAGCCACCCAAACAATCCCATTATTCTGGCCACTCAACCTCATTGTGGTGACGTACGATACTAGCAGCCATAATTCTTATTAACTACCATTAGATACTTTCGATACCTTAGGTTTACAATGCTCTACATATGGTGCGTCAACGAACTATCAATTTTAAAAATGGTGTCATCATCTCTGTCCTGGCAAGAATGGTCGAACCTAAGAGGGACATCAGACGTTTGTTTCCGAACATGAACAAGAGCAAGAACAGGCTCTTCGATGTCTTTACCATCCGTCGCCGTGAAAGCGTTGTGATAAATGGTGCACCACTTTTTTCTTCGCTTTACAGGGGATGACGTGATGGAGGACAACTATCACATCGAGCTTCGTGAACTCTCAATGGTGTTCTGAGGTCTCTGAAAGTCCTCCCGACGAGTGCTGCAATCAACCAGAAGGTGTAATAAAATAGGAGGAGGATACTATGGCTTCTCACTCTGCTTTATTTCAATAGACTATTGAGGTCTTTCAAGGAACAAGGAACTTACCAATAACAGAAGACAGAGGAACTTTACGATCTCATCGGAGTGGATGACAACTTGGACTATGCAACATCAAGATGGCCCCCCAAATTGTAACTACAATGATTGGGGTCATAATGGGATCTGCCATCAAAGGAAAATTGATTCACCAATTTCTCATCCATCAATTCTAAACTTGAGGTTGAATCCCACTGCAGTTGATGTTTGACTACTTCTTCCCCTCTGACTACATTAAAGAGGTTCTTCTTACACTGATAAATTCTAATCTGAAAGAGGGTCATATTACCTATGGATGTTTCCTTTGTTGAATAAGGTTATGTTTTTTGTAACAAGTATTGGAGCACAGAGACAAGAGTATTGGTCTATCAAAAGCACATATCTATTTAAAGGTGCCTCCTTCAAAGGCACTAACCTAGTGGCATGGAATCACTTTGAGAACATACTTTGTGAATTGTAATTCTTCATAAAAAGACACCCTCCCTCAATTACAAAGATAATTTTCGTTTTTTAAGAGATCACATGGAGGCATGGAACAAGAAAATTGAAAATATTTTACTCCAGATTGAAAATCTTGATTAGATGAATCCATGTCAGCATGGACTAACCCTTTTACTAGCCCTGTATTTATATTTGTTTCGTGTATACATCATCCTTTTGTGAATAAGTATTGCACCTTTTGTGATGGAATGTCTGGTTTTATGTACACCATTGAGCCCGTAGAAGAAAAATATTCACCAGCCGAAAACTTAAGCCAGAGTTTAAGGAAAGGGGGAAGATTGTGACATTGCTGCTTTAGCTCACAAGAAAGCTGTGGTCCACATGCAAAGTTGCAGTGTTAGATAGTGGTTTTTGTATTTTGCAGTAGCTAGTTGAACTGGGACAATACAACATACACTTCAGTAGTTATCAAAAAGCATAGATATTGGCCATAGTTTGATGGGGAAAACATACAGGAGCTCATGGTTGCTAAACCCATCAGAGCAAGGTGAGCTCAATAGTGTTCCTTTTTAATTTATTTGCTTTGACTGACAAGAAATATGCACCTTCATTCATGTCCACATATGACATTCTAGAAGAAGTAGGTAAAATGACAATGGGAAGGGTATGTCAACTTCCAATACCCTGAAGTTATGGCCAGTCTAATAATACAGGGGCTTGGTTGGCTCTCCCAAGTTTGGGCAACATAACTTTGGACTTATTGTGTGTTTGCTTTGATGCTTGCTGTTATAGAGGTTTGTGTCTGCATGCTTTCAAGTTCTGTCTAGGAAAGATGCCAGTGGTATGATAAAATTTCAAATATTATTGTCTAAGGAGTTAATTCATCACAATTACTAGAAAGAAGAAGAGGAGTTGTATGTCATTCCCCTAGGAGAAGCAATAGATAATGTAAAATCTATGGTCATGACCTAATTACACTACGTAAATAATGAAGGTTTTAGGTACTAAACTCGTGGAAGCTAAGCAAATTATGCTCATAGTAAATGTCACCTTTGCACAAAGTGAGTTTGAACTTATTCTACCAGTTAGGAACAGTTAGATACACACTTTATGAACATTTTCATCTTGAGTCAAATGAGTTTGAAAGGGCTCTGTTCAATTCAGCCTGTGGAATTTTAGATTTCTTCTGAACTTATGTAATAAGTCATGTTAGTGTTGTCATCTCTTCAAGGAAATTATGATTTATTTTATAACATTCATCATTAAAAGGAGATTCTCATTTTATATGTAACATTGTAATTGAGAGATATTAGTTGCATGATTAAATTTCGTCCATTGACTGAATTCAGTTGAAATTCTGGGCAGAGATCCACACATACAATTAATTTTAGTCAAGTTGAATTGAGTGAGACATATTTTGTGACATGTTGGCCACAGTGTGGCAAGTGTCAGAGACATGTTGGTGACATAGTTTGAAGTAAATTTCAATGAGTAGGTTATTTATATGTGTTGCCAACATATGTAAAATGGCCCAAAGTCAGGCTTATATGAACTTTTTTACCTTCCAATTTCACTGCCATTGTAATGATAGTGTCATCAATGCACCAGTAATCTCAACAGCTTCAAATACTATTACCTTAAGTAAAAATGTGAGCAACTAACATAAGGTCTACCTAATATTCTTTGTGAAATTAAATAATGTTAGTAACAGTACCATTAAAGTTGTTAATTAAATTGATGAGTTACAAGACGACCTCATACTTATAGTCATTGCCCACATCCTCATGTTCATTGACGCTGTATACATCAGTGAAATGGGTTATAAACTGACCAACTCCTCTCATAAATTGATCGCACCCTTAGAAGATCAGTACAATTATTTGGGAAAGCAAACTAATCACATAATACGACAATGGCACCATGACTACTCCTCAAGTTGCTCATTTAAGGTCCTTCAGAAGAATGTAGATTGAGAGAACTTGACAGCTACGAATTTAAGTCGCAGTTCATTTACACAACCAGGAAAAAATTCTGTGTGCGTAGAAGTTCAAGCTAATCCTGTAATCCCATCTAACGTATTCATCAGGGACACTATTTTGTTTGATAATTGCTTTCTGCGCCTCTTTAACTCATCGTCTGAATAAGTATGAATGGAATCCAACGTGGCGGCCAATGCATCAAGCCGTGTGCTGCAAGCCTGGATACTCTTCTGCAACTCAGGACTCTGTTGTATTATGTTCTCAACACCAGAAATGAAATAATTATCATCTTGTGGACCTGTATCGTCTACACTATTAAACCACGTTCTATTTATCAAAATCTCAATATCTTCCATGTAAAACGAGCATTCCTGTAAGCTTTCGTCAATATCATCCAATGCGTCCCAAGATATCCTTATAGGATACGGAAGATGGTCGCCTAGCCAAATAAAATTTAACAATCCTGTAATGCCCCGATGGTCAAAGTAAAAATTGGAGATTGTTTTTCTTTGATGAATTATCACGCCCGTAAGAAGTATTGCAGTAGCAGCAGCAGCGGAGCATGTCATTGAATAAGAAAAACTTGTCCGTTGGGCCATTTTGGTTCCATCAACTTCGGATGCGGGCTACCCTTGAGTAAAAGATGATGGAAATATGGCGTTAGCACTACAACCGTCGTAGACGAGTAAATCTCAGAAGGCCTAAAGATATCTCACTCCACATGGTGAAGGAAAGGAATACTATGTGTTATTACCAAAGATATTACGGGGTATGATAGTAGCGCTGTATGGTAGGAGTCGTTCGATGGGGCAAGCGAAATACAGTAGTATGGTAGGAGTACTACTAATAGTTAGAATTACTATTTACTAGTTGAAGTAGTACCATACTAGATATACTTCTGGGCAAAGTCCCATTCGTCTGTCTGCCTTTTCTCGCCCACATATTTCTCCCCCTTTTCCCCTTCATATTTTGTTTTCTTACGGAGGAGGTATAAGCGGAATCCCAACCCTCTTCGGCCCTATTTTATGACATTCGATGGGTCGAAGAAAGGTAGGTAGAGATGGCATCAAGAATAGAATCATCATCGACAACGATAAATTAAAGCATAATTTATTTCCTTTAAAAGAACTCGAGTCTTAACTTTTTGCCTCATAATGTGGACGATTCCAAAATGATATTTTCCATTGAGATCACCATTCAATTCCATGTGTGACTTCAGCTGGTTTCAATTCAAGATAATTCGAACGATAAATTGATGCTTTTCAGGCTCATCCATGTCTCCAAAATATGAATCCTAATAAAATGAAAGATTTTGATTGGGGAAAATTGTTTTCTCAGTTTGATTCTTATCTTGAGCAAAGAAATCAAAAAAGCACAGATCATCATGCTGATGTATCACATGTAACAACTGCTTTATCAAATGAGTACAACTTTGTCTTGAACGAAGTATGGAAATCATTGTCCAGCCAATCATCTCAATCGATTAGAGAGGATCTCCGAAACTTTCAGCTGCTCTTTTTACTATTGTGGTTGGAAAACTCAGCTGTCGATCACACTAGACAATCAAATACGCCTTCTCGAGTTGATCAGGTCATGCTACAATTCATTGGGATACAACTACCTCAACTATTCTTAGATGGTACATCTTCCTCAAAAAAAGACATTTTTAAAATATTCAATCATGCTGACAGTCAACGCGGCTCTTTAGATTTTGTTATTCTTGCTGAAGGTGAAAATGAGACAACTTTCATGTGGACTCAACTAATATTACAGCTGACAAACATTATCTCAAGTGTGATTCAACGCCTGTTCACCAACTCATCCACAGAAATGCGTTCCTTCAGTACAGATGCACCTGAAAATAATCTTGTAAGATATTGCGCAAATAGATGGAGTAGCATTGATAAGTTTAACACTTTAAACAGTTCCGTGATTTTAAAGACTAGACGTTGGATAGTGTTCTTAAATCAATTGCATGTACAGATACGGGAAACGTCGCACAATCGAAAGGCCAGCTTCATAATGAGAGAGAAACATGATATCACCTGCCTTGAAACATCATTGTCTGAGGCACTGCTAATGATTCTTCACACACTTGATGATATTGATATCAAAAGAGTCATTGACTTCCAATCTCAAAATAGGAAGATGGGAAAGAGGAAGGATGATTCGACACATTATTCTAGCATATGTCTTCAGCATTCAAAACGACGACCTAGAGATACTTTCATTATGAATTCTTCAGGTATGGTGCCGGAGCTGCATGATGCTTCATTCCATGAAGAACATTATGAACATGATAAAAATGACGGATACGGTACTGATTGTGACTTTCCATATTTTTACATACAAAACTTTGATCATCGTCATAGAGGGAGACGACGGCACTTCAAAAATCAAAGCTGTTCTCAGATGAATATATCACTGAAACAAATTTTGAACGCACCGATAATTGGAGCGAATTCTAGTGGGAAGAATCAATATGAAAATAACGATGTTCAGGCTTTCTTGTCTAGATCGGAAGGAGGCTCTGCGAGTTCTTCACTCAAATTTGAAGCTTCTAGTCTCCGTAGAGATTTGTATCTATACCTGGCTGAGTTTGATACATACGGGATAAAAATGTTGGCTCTCGGATTTGATATGAAAAGTATCGACTACTCAGTTGGAAACAAACATGATAGTAGAATTCAAATGTACATTTCAGAGTTGTTTTCTAGACTCATACGTCGTTTGATAGAATATCATTCAGCTCCATCGATTCGTCTTCATATCGTGGTCACTATAAACTATCTAGAAGAATTTCAAATCGATCATAATTGTTTCCTGTCATTTACGAATCTATTGTTGGACACTTGCATGAAGAATGTGAGTAAATCATCAATAACTAAGAGAAAGCATATGTCTCAAGAGAACATCAATTTTGATATCTTACTTAAGTTTTACGCAGAGATTGTATCAGAAAGCGACGCATACAGCTTACCAACACGGTTGATTCCAGCGTTATCAATGTTGATGGAAGAAATTCTCCAATTAAATGAGGACAAAGACATGGAGAACAACGACTTCGATCGATTAATGACTTTGTTTTTAGAGTCAATAAGTAATATAATGATCCGTCGACAAAATATTTTATCTGTTTTGCATCGCGGCGAACATCTGCATCCTCTACCATTTGCTCACGAATTGCGTAGGTACAGAAGTTTAGCTCAACAAATCTCTCTAAAATTTGGCACTTCATCACTTTGGATCCACCAAAACATGTCTAAAGATAAACAAATGAGGATAATTGCCGTTCTTCAAGCTGAAGGGATCCTCAGTCTCTTCTGTGGATATCACGAATCCACTAGGAAGCATAATAACTACGTTGATGATTGTCTTGCTCGCTCAACTAGAGCATTTTCATACATTTCAGATCATAAAAGCAAGGATTATCCTTACACATATCATCTGTCATTACGTTGCGCACATGATCGTCTTGGATTCTCTCATTGCTTAAGTAGAGTATTATCTCATCCTTCTACATATGACAATCACTTACCTCTACAAACTCACACACCCTCACCCACGAACATCTTCTCTCCATTCTCATATGCTCATGAGGATGTCCTACATGAGATTTTCTCATTCCTCAGCTATCGCTCGCTCATTCGTGCGCAGTGCTGCCGCACATGGAGACAATGTTCCACTTCAAACAATCTATGGAGTCAGCTGTATTTGTCCAAGTTTAGAGACGCTATATTTGAAGAAGAATTTTGCACTGACTACAGCTTCTATGTTCACAAGCAACTTAACGATAACACACGTCTTCAGTGTAGGAATCATCGCCTTGTTTACAGTCAAATACCTGCTGTGGCTTCACTAGAAGGCTATAATTGGATGTATATGTTCAAACAAAGATACTCTGCCAATAAGAAATTAAGGAACCCTTCCATTGGGAGTCGCAATAAATCCAATAGCTGTAAGCCATGGAAAATACGATTGTGCAATGTAATTGGATGTACAGTTGTACTTCGAAATAGTTTCAGTGCTGAATGTCATTTCAGTAAACACATGAAAAATAACCGCATTCAAAAAAGAAGAAGGGAAGAGTTGATATCCATGCAGAAGGAAGTATATAACTTGAATCAAAAACTTTGTACACTGGAAAAAATAACCAAGAATTTTAATACATCCTCATCATTTGTTTTGGAGACAATAAAGCAAGCAGCTGACTTCGATTCTCCTCAGATGTTATTGCAGTGCCTTGTGTTCCCTTTCTTAGATTACAGTGATATTATTAAACCAGTATGCAAAATGTGGGATCAAATAGCCTCATGTAACAATTTATGGAAGAATCTGTATCACCAGCATTTTGGAGCATCATGTATGAAGTGGTTAGATCACTCAGATTATCCAACCATCATTTGGAAAGAGCATTTTTGTTGTAAATTCAAAGCAAGACTTTCAAATAATTCTATAACAAACAAAAATGGATGGAAAGTGCAAGTCTGTCCTGCATTGAAATGCTATTCTGTTTTGAGAACAAAATTGGATTTTGATTTACACATCATGAAACATGAACTAAAATTATGCAGAAATAGAGTAAAATTGAACAGTGTAGAGAAAAGAGAATCAGCAAAAAAAGATTGTATCATTGAGGTAGATAATGGGCTTCCATGAACAATGGGGAAGCTTAAAATGCCCTGAAGACAAGAAATCTATAATGATAGCTAAAAAATTAATTGTTTTTCAAAGTTTTCCACTGATCCTATTTTCTAATGCTTGTAGCACAATATGATTCTATACTTCAATTGAAGATCAATTTGAAACAATGCTAAACATGCTAGTTCAGATGTTTACCCAGCATGGGAATTTCAGAGGTGAACATAATTGACTTATTTTATTATGTATTGATGTACTACTCCATTTTTTATATTGCAGTAGTAACTTTTTTCAATCTACTGTATTTGTCTGCCAATAGTCCCCATCGGTGAATAGTCCCCACTTTAGCG
>JALLAW010000583.1:0-12262 GCA_036939535.1 Cyclotella kingstonii | reverse complement strand
CGGTCAGTTCTACGCATATGGGTTCTGATGATATGTATATGGGCGCCCTATATATACAGGTAATAACATTTATAAATCTCAATTGACCGTTTGTCACTAGCTCATTTGATACAAATGAAGATTCACTATTTGTAATCTGCGCCAAATTGTAAATTGACAACAACATGCATAGTATTTTCATTCAAACATTTGCTTAGTCATATATTTAAGGAAACAAATGCTAATGTAATTTCGATTAATGATTTAAATCATGGTTATGAGAAGGCTTGGTTGGGGAAATGCCCATTTCTCTTCAAATGGGTAGATTAGTAGAACATTAATTTTAAAGAATGAGCTTTGCAGACAACTTTTATAGAAACGGGTAAATTTAGAACATCCAAGTTATCAGTGTGATGTCATAGTGAGATGAAAGGTTTAGCGATTGATATAAAGTGTTCATCATTACTGTAAATAATTCTAACAAATTCATATTGACGTAGATATAGTGGCCAAGATGTTTCTGTTGCATTTTTTATCATACAGATTTTTCTATTCTCTGCTAGAAGAGAAGAGAGACCATTAGATTTAAAAGAGATGGTGTAATAATTGAAGTTGATTCAGATTAAAGTGTCTGACTAAATTACAAACTATAAATTCATGTCATGTGTCGTTTTAGGCAAAGCAATTTCTGAGATAACTAGCTTGCATCAGAAAGGTAGCTAAAAATGTATACATTGAGGTTCCTGGAAGTTTAATGTATTTCATGATCAAAATTGAGTTGCTGAAATATAGCACATTTTCATAGACATGCACAGAAGGCATATCCTCTCATTCATATTAATTGGAGATTTTTAGGGTGTGCAATGGCTCTCTTGTCTACATCACCTTGCTTCTATTTTAGCAGTATTCAGATGGTTTTGAGTTAAAAAGGAATAGTTCAATCCATTGATTACTGCCATTGGCTTTTCTCAGGAAATGTTTCATCCAATGACAGCTGATTATACCCATGGATTATTTTATCATGATTCAGGAGAAAAGGATATGAACTCTATGATTCTTTTGGGACAGCAGTAGTATTCAATTTATTGTGCTTAGTATAGTGACAGCATGATAAATTTGTCAGAATTCATGTAAGGATAATGAGCATTTAATACATACAATTTGTGTTGGTAGTGAGGTTACTTCTCTTAATACTTCTTTTTCTCCTCATAATCTTGTTTTTAGTGCTAATAATCCTTTAGTAACACTACAGTAAACATGCACTAGATAAATTGAAGATCGGAAGTCATTTTCGATTTGATTATTTTTATAAATACTTGAGTTGGCCCAGTTATCTCCGTTGCACCTGCTCCTATCATCATATGTATATTATTCATACTCAGCACAACCACATTTATCACACTTCGCATTAATTATGCTATCCATTCATTCATTATTTGTATAGAGGTACATGAGACGCTAGTTAGATGAAGCGGACTTTTAGTCCAGTTTGTAAAAAATAATCACGAATAAATGATATTGGTTTTGTTCATTTAGAATGGATCGAAGATGTTAAAAATTAGAGTTTGAAAGTTAATTGAAATTTGAAATCTTGAAGTGAGTTATCAGTAAATCTCAATTTTCAAACGACATGCAGTTTCCTGAAATTTCTTTTGACGATAAATGCAAATTGACGGTTCTCAATCCTGAAACTAAAGAAAGGTCAACTAGCAGTGTAGAGGAGAGTCATCGATTTTTATGTAGTGAGTTTTACTTAAAAATCACTTTCATCTAAATCTTATGCCACATTATGAGTCAAATTTTTTGCATCGTATCGCTTTCCTCTGATTAGAGGTCAAAGAGTTTCTTAGTATTATTCAGGCAGTCATGACTGATATCAATGACATTGTGGAAAGCACTGAACGGGAAAAATTGAAAGCTCTTGGGCAAAAAATCAAATTGAACAATGAGTTATATGTTACACGGAATGAAGAATTGATATTAATGTCTAAGATTGACACTATTAGAAAAGAACTCGATCGACACCAATTTTATATTGACACTCTTTCGCGCACTGAGGTTAACCAGTTGGTTGAGATTGAGAAATTAAAGCATTGTAGCTGAGGTAGCCATACCGAGACCACACTCATGAAAGGCTGGGCCTTGTGACTGAGGGATCATGGGTAATTCGTCCAACACGAATGTTATGAATGTGGGTAAACAGGCATAGTTAATTAATTTTCTTAGTTTCTCACGCCAGTTTACAGAAGCACTACCAATAATAATTTGGTAAACGTTACTTCTCTTACACGAGCACGTTTAGCACCCCTAAGGAATTGGCATCTTTTTATGATTTCCTTCAGTTGTTTTATGAGTTTGCAGATAACTTTATTCCAATCGGCGCTACATTACTCTTCTATATTGGCTAAGACTAATTTCAGAGACTGCTGGCAGTCCAAGACGCTTTCAAAGATCATGATGATTTTGTAACTTGATTCCAGATGGTGATGAAGATTCGGTGGCGACCGAACGAAGTGAGATGGGTGGTCTCTGCTCATTCACTTAGTTTAAAGTCACCTTTTCATCACTAGCCACAAAAAAGTAGTAAATTAGAGATTGAACCTACTTCCCGTTTCCACTAATGAAATGTGGTGCACATCATGCTGATGGGCTACTGGTGTAATCATCTCTCATTATACTCACATGCGAGAATCCCTGGAATATATAGAACTCCATATCAGAGAAAAATACAGAAGTTGTGTATCATTCAGCATGTTGCATTACTCGGATTTGACTCAGAAGTCTCACTTATTGCAATGGGTCATATCTAGTAAAAGTAGAATTTGATCTCATTTCTGTAAATAAATTAGAAGTGGATATGTTGTTATTTGAAGAGCTGATGAGATGAATTACCTGACGTACTTTTTCTGCAAAAAGATTTTTTCTATTTGAGTCTATGACATTTGAGGAAATTCACAATGTGACTTTGTTCTTTTTCATTAACTTAGCACACACTATGTCAAAACTTATACACATGACGCGCTAAGGAATGTAATTCTCTCAGTGCTGTTTTTATCATCGACCACAGGCTAGACACATGACCGATTTTAAAAATTTATAATGCATACTGATTCCATTAAGCCATTTTCATATCATTTCATGAGACCAATCTAGAAATGCGAGTTGTCCAAAATAAATGATTATGGAGAGTATCACAGCACAAATCCTTCACATACAAGCTGCCGGCGGTTTGAGCGTTAATATAGGTCCACTTGAATCCATTTTGTTAACTTTTTCCAAGACGTTAAGCAATCATGAGGTGCTATTTTCCCAGGTTCCTGAGATGGAAAGAGCTCAGTCAGAGCTTTGGAGGGAAGTCAATAAATTGCGAAAAGTTTTGGAATCTGCCTGTAACCGAGAAAAGATATTTACCGATACGAAATTGGAGTCTACGATGTGTCTAGCTGCAGACTCGCAACTTCAAAATGTAGCAGAAGAACAAGATGATCACTGTGAACACTTTTACGACAGCTATGGTTTACGAATACGCCAAAGAGAGTCGATCAACGATAATCGAAAACAAGGCATCCCGGCCATCGATAGATTAGCTGCAATTCATGATCTTCGTGATGTCAAAGCTGCTATTCGAAAATTACAGCAGTATTATGATGAGGGCTTGGTTAGTTCAATAGATTTAGATAGAAGAGTGCAGTCATTGAAGAAAGAGTTGCTTGGTATGCATCAGAAACTTTCCACTGTGGTCAACATCTCACAGCTACAGTTAATTCAGCAGTCACTTGGGGCAAAGTATTCTCACATTGAAACGTGCTTTGAAGATTTCAAAGCAAAGTTTCAGGAAGAAGTGGAGCGAAACATTAATCAATTTTCGTCTGATATGAAATCAGCGTTCACACATTTTGAGGGCGAACTAAAAGATAAACAAAACAAGATTGACACGAGAGTTGCATCATGTGCATCAGAACATGATGTTGCTGCATTTAATAAAACTTTTCTATCCGAGATCACAGCATTGACGCGAAAGTACTGCTTTCTTGATGATACCGCAAAGGCTCAAGGAGAAATTCTTATATGGATACAAAAGAGAAATGCTGTAGCTATGTTTCATAGACACTACATTCGCTGTAAGAGAGGCACGCTAAAATTAGGAATGACTCGATGGAAGCAAGTTACTCAGCAACAAGTCAAATATGAACTTGATAAAGTTCTCCAAAAGCGTTGTATCAAGAAAATTCTGACTCACTTAATATCTCGAAGAAAACGATTCGGATTAGGAAGGTGGCTTCAATACCGTGGCTGGCATCAAGCTAGAGATCGAATGAGGATGAAAGCATTAAAACTACTTTTCGAACGCATTAGCACTTGTGAACGAATGAAAAAGACTGCTACAATTCGTAAATGGCATCGTAGCACAACAATACATAAAATCAGATACAGCCATTGCGAGTCCCTAGAAGAATTAAACAGCACTCAAACACTAGAATTAAGCTCTCCGAAAAGCGGACAACAAACTCGTTATGATTTAAAATTTCTCATTGAATCTTTGAAGACTGATGATGATGCAGTGTCATGCGTCCTTGCAAAAGAAATAGAGAATATTAAGTCCCATGATCTCTGTTCGTTACGATGTGATATGAAAGTAGAGGACCAAAAGATATTATCTTTTATGACACTGACAATAGATAAAGCTATTGAGAAAGTTCATCATGCCGCGATTACTTCCCAATCAGCCATAGATAGACGCATTGATAATTGTGGCGAAGAATTTACGTTAGTACATTCTCAGCTGAAAGAGGTCAACAACATCTTAAAGAGCCATAAAGCTCATATGAGAAATTTAGAGGACAGTCATGCAAAACGACTGGATATTATATTCCACCGTACTGATTCACTCGAGCAGCGGATGTGTACTGTTGAAGAATCATCAAGAGCGACATCGGACAAAGTCCAAATTCTTACGCAAGAACAGTCGAAATTTAAAGAAACAATACAACATATCAGCCACCTTATTGAGAAGAATGAGAAGCAACATAGTGAAGAGAGGGCGGCACTACGTGATGTAATGGATCATTTTGGTGATGAGTTGCTCCGAACCAAGGTGAACCTTAGCCACACTCAAGTTCGATGTGATCGTTTTGAAAAGGACCAGGCACAAACTAAGAATGAACTCTCATATTTCCAAGACACTGCGCAATATGAGAGTGAGAAGGTGCAGAACACTTTAAACCATCCCGGAATCATGAAACCTAAATTGGATCGATTAGTCAGCGTAGGACATGCCTATGAAACCCTCGCAAAGGAGAGAAATTATGTCCCTGGAATAAATGTGAAACTAACCATGATGAAAGTCGTTCAATTATCGATGAAATCACAAGTGGAGAAACGAAGACATGAAGAAGAGATAGATGTCCCTGATGAAATCGCTGCCTTTGCTCATGACTATGCTGATTGGATTGCCTATCAAGCGACCCATGAAGCTTTACTTCGGCTGATCGTTGGAGTCGACCCAGATGAAAAATTATTCACTGAAGACGACATTATTGCCCGGAAAGGAGTTTTATTGGAAGATGTTAAGGTTAGTTTGTCTAAAGAGCTGGAACGCGTGGCATGCGTACCCGCAGATTCAGCAGATACAACTTCACGTGGAGGATGTATACGATGGGAGGCTCGAGCCCTTTTCGTCGCACGAGTAATCGATGCAACCAAGGTGGCACTTTCCAAGCATGATCCTATTCTGTTGCCATCATCTACAAGATTGGGACGAGTAGGGTCTAATTCTACAAATGTGACTGTTTGTGTGGCTTGTGATAGACCTATGAGAACTAAACAAAGCACGACAGCCAGAAAAGAGGGAGAAAACGTTAGATAAGCTTCTGAAAAACTAATGGATGGAAGCGCGCCTATCGATTTCGGTTGTATTGGTAGCTCAGGTTTTCATCCTGAATTAGGAAAGTATGATGAATTGGTTTTACCTCTTACTATTTCTTCGTAAATGAAAGTTCTAATAGCGTATTTGTGGACTACGAAAGAGTCCAAAAGACAGGTCCGACAACCTCACAGTAGCATTTTTTCAACGGAGAATAAGGAAATGAAACGATGAAAGGACTCCGTATCGCTTGTAGTAAGTTTCCACAGTGATCCCTTCTCTGAATGTGGTCGATTGAAAATGTTTGACTAATATAGCAACACAGAAAAACTATAACGTATGGCTGTGTTTTGTAATAAACCCTTAATCAACGCCGATGACATTGGAAGTAAAATTTCTCTAGAAACGTTTTGATCTATTTCCAGTATTTGACATAAAACTTGCATGAAGAATCCGCCATGAGCCAAGCACAAGAGCTTCAAAGTAAACATCATTGATAACTTCTATCATCGCCACAAGCAGTCGAAGATCAGTCTGCTCTGATTCACCTGGTTGAACGAATCGCTTGAATTCCAGTAGCAAATCTACTTGTGTGCAAACTATCAAAAGTCCAGTTGAAAATGCTCCAGCCTGTAACAGTCGATTCAAGACAGTATCATACGCACGAATTATGTTCGAAGACTTTATGAAAAATGATGGCTCTGGTGTGCCACTATTGGGCATATCATTTTTAAGAGAAAAAGAGTCTGCTTCATACATTCTCGCAGCCAGCGCTCCCGCCAACCAACACACGGCCAAACCCGCGCCATGTATCAAAGTCGGTGCTAGCAATGATCCTCTGGGTGCCAATTCGGGTGATTCCCCAAAATATGTGCTAATTGGCTTAAGCCACGATGGAGAAGGAGCATGCACTAGAAAAATCCAAAATATTTGAATGGATGGGGCTACAATTTGAGCAAGGAGAGCATCAGTAATGGGGAGACCAGGATCGTCAATTTTGGGAGCAAGGAAGCGTTCCAACACAGACGCTCGTTCTGAGATTGATACAGGTATTGGTTTGTTCAATGTTGGATCTGCCACGTCATTCTCTACTTCTGCCATCGAATCATCATCTTGCAGCCGCATATTCTCGAACATTGACGTTTGTGAACGATATTTGAATCGATATGGCCGATAATGTTCAACTCTCCTCGCGTGAGAAATAAATGCTAGCGTGGGCACAGAAAGGTTACAGGAGGTCACTGGAACCATTAGAATTGACGCAAAAATGATCATAATGCACATCTTCTCTGTACGGATCGCTCGACATCGATCACCACGCTCTACAAAGCACAACATGTTGGCTGCCAGTAGAAAACCAATTAGGATCAGCCCAATGGTGAGCTGATAAGTACATACCGTTTGTGACAAGGGGAAGTGATCTTCCACATCTGTCAAGCAAAAAGATAAATGCTAGATGAGACTTTAGCTAGTATAGTACTATACTCCTAGTCTAGAGTTTGACTCCTATTTTCACTTCTTCAAAAGACAAACTCTAAATTATCTAGAGAGATACCAATAAAAACCATTCCAGTACCATTACTGTGGCACCATTTAGCTGCGTCCTTGCTGTGGTTTATGATGGCAAGTGAAAAGACCCATGTCTGTCACATTTTAGTTTAGTAGTGGTAATTTTATAAGAAAAATTACTATTTAAGCCAACTTTGACATGCATTTTGACACTATTTAAGAGTCTTAAGCGAAACAGCTGCAACCTAGACTAGTTATTAATTAACTCCTGTTTCTAACAATATAATCAGCATTGATTGAAATTGAGTGGAAGACAACAAATTCTTCCATACAAAAACATTGCTTTGCCTTTTTTGTTTTCATTGGTACTGAATGGTACTCATGTACACAGTGGTATAATTTTCTACATGAAAAAATCAAATGGTGCAATTTTTAGCACAGAAAACAAACAAAGTAAGTTTGAGCCAAATTTCAGATGAACAGAACTCCTTAACTATATTGAATTCAACCTTGAAACTTTCAAGATATATAGTATGTTGTCATACTACCATTTGTCTAATATATATGTTTTACTAATTCTTCTATAGAAAATGTAGAGCTACTACATGGTGCAAAACATTGGTACTGAGAGGGCACATTGGTACTGAATGGTTTTAACTGGTACAGTAAAACACTTTAAAGCACAAGTAGGAGTATAATTCTAAATTATGTTGAGATGTCTTTACTAGTAGTTTAGTGAAGAACAATATGAAAAACTTAATTTAACTACAACAATTGCATGACGTGGCCACACATCATAATCATAACAAAACTGAATGTGGGTTGAAAAAACCCATCCTTGCAGACCCTCTATAACAGACCCAATTTCACTTGAGTTCCCTCTTCAAAGCAATTGTTGTAGGTAACTCGTTGATCTGATCCACTGAGTCCTTTCCAATGTGAGGAGTCTTGAATTTATTGGACCCATCATGGAGTATGCCTTCCTCCACCACTGTCTGAAGTGTAAGAAGTTCTTGTTGAGGTTCTTCGAGTTGAACTTTGTAGCGAAGCAACAAGTGACCACTTGAACCAAGGCATCATGCTCAGAGGTGGGTTCTGCTTTTTGTCTTGAAGGGTCTCCAATGCTTGGAAAAAGCCCAGATCAAGGATATTGCAGATCAGCTGACCTTTAATGCCAATCTCCTGCATGGCCTCCATGAACTGATCATCAGGAGGGATATGAGGCCCTGCATTGTCTTGCTGGATCCGAACAGGAGTGTTTGGATCTAAAGGAAACTTCTCTTTGATAGTTGAGAGATTTTTCTCTATAAGAAACTGCCTGTAGTCGTTTCACCTCACAGACATCCTTGACACTGTCTCCACAGTTCCTCTTTCTCTTCAGTTACTTGTCTCTGGGCGACTTGTCCCATCATAAAAAGCCAGATACCTAGCTTCCCATCAAAGAAAATGCGTCTTCTAGGGTGTTGTCGAGGACGAGCAACTGTCGGAAACTTACCTGTGGGATGGATTTTTTTCTCATCTGGTAATGAGGAGCAGGCTTGTAAGGGGCAAGGTAGGTTTTCACTGTCACCTTGTCCTGTCAGAACCACTACTCGTCAACATAGATCATGTTCCACAGTGGTAAGAAGCATTTGTAACGCTCATCATCGACTTCAAAAAATCAACTTGAACTTCCATGTGCGCAGAGATTAGGTAAGGTTTCATATAAGAACTTCTTACTTAAATCTCACCACTCTTAACCAGCCGATGGACAGTAAACTTGGAGAGACCAGTCCGTGCAGCAACTCCTCTAATGGTCTGCTAAAATTGATGCTCAATGTCAGCCATAGCAACAACCTCTTTAGAATAATCTTTCTTTTTTAATCCACCCCTCTCCTTGATGGCACCGACACTCCTAGACTCCCACCTTGAGCGGACTTGATTGCACGATTCCAAATTGAACTAAAATTAACACATGAACGTTGAATATTTCACTTACCCTTGCCTTTGTCTCTCGTTCCAGCTCACGATCAGTCTGGACTACCTCTAGTTGAAGTGACGGAGGTGATGGAGGAGGTGTAGCGTTTGCAGAGCCAGGTGGGAAAAAATTCTAATGGAGGATATGGCGGCAATTCAACTTTTAGGCGAGGTTCGACCGTTTCAATGTGAGGTGGAGAATGTGGATTCAGTGATGGAGGCTCTTCATCGTGTCCTTTTATTGGAGGAAGCTCTTGTTGTGTAGGTGGCTGTATGCGCAGTGATGGAGGCTGTGAAGTTTGTTATGGTGGCGAGACGAGTAGTTCAGCTGGTGCTTGGGGCTTTACATTGATGCAAGGTAGAGTTATAAGGGGCGGAAATGGCAGTTGGACGTCAGGTCGAATAAGCACTTTCGGCAGAGGTACTTCTGGAGGCGTGGGAGGTTGTGTGGGTGGCGATATTGGCTGGAGAAGTGGAGGAGAGGGGAGTTCGGAGGGAGAAATCATGGCTGGTCTCAGTTGTGCTCTTGTGTCACTGCTAAAATGATAGAGTTGCTACATTGCCCAAATCCTATTTTTTGGATCTTTCTTAGGCTTACCGTAGGTTATCGTATGATTTCACTCCTAGAATCCATGACTGAACTTTGAATTCGTGCCAAGAAGTGAGTTAAGCCGAAAGAAAGCCAATTTACTTGGATATCCAATGAGATAACTAACTTAAATTTCAAATGTCTAGAATTCAGATTGTCCCAATAGTTTCTCGAACTCGCAAAAAAAAATTAACGGTGGGAATTCAATAACTTCTCTAATAAACTTCAATTACCACCAAACCACTTCTGATTGATAGCCCTTAACTAGAACTTTTGAATGGTGGTATGGAATGTCTAGGCTATGACGAACTTTTATTTATAAGCACGTACAAAGAAAAACTCTAATATTTGACTAGTACTCAACACCTGCTGTACTACCAAATAAATATGTAACTATTTTAATGCTACCACTGTCCCAATTTGCAAGCATGCTACATGGCCTGAAGGCATATCTCACTCAATTTTCAAAATTTGCAGCTAAAAAGAGGTCATCAACTATATAAAAAGTTAAAAGCTGTAGAATTAAGTTACCGACATGGTGCTAATGATACATTTGCAATTTTTTAGATAGTTAGGGAAGAATTTCACCAGCATTTCATTTTTACTTCGAGAGAAATAACCCTTTGCATACATTTTAATGAGTTCATTGGCTATTTAGATCTGTTGAGATACGGGTTATACGATTCAAACTCATTGAGATATCCATTCTCAAAGTCAAGCCTATCTTTTGATTCCAGAGGATCAGCCAGCAGTTATATATAGTAATCGCTCAAAAATTATACTACCTGTTGGGTAATCATCCTCCAGAATGATGCAGAAAAATTCGGTGCTTATATGGAGGCATCACAAAAATTCTGACATCACACATGTCTCTCACAAATTTCAAACTACCACCACAACCCCAGATCTGCCGGCGCCGTAGCTAGATGTGGCTCCACAATCCAACCTTCCTCCCTCCCAAACAACATTGAAAATTTCCTTGACGAACTACCACTTGATTCTAATGTGACGAAAAAACGCTGCTACACCACCAATGACAAGAGGGAGGCGATCGCTGCTGAGATCGTCTTCCCAAGATAGTAGTCTCAACATTGGGGCTATCACAATGGTAAGTTGTGTCATTCAGGTGGATTAGTCAGTAGTGAGTCGGATATTTTAGCGTGCATGGGAGGATTTGTCTGTCGAAGAGAGGATGAATGTATCATCAAATAAGAGTAAGTGCGGCCAAAAAAATTCTTGACATTGATGCATTGAAATCTGTTCCTTTGGAGCATCGTAAGACTTTTAGATCGACGTCAGAGTCGATCAAAAGACAACGCTGCATAAAGGTTGAAAGAGAGGGCGATTAGGGTGCATACCAGTACCTTAAAATGAAAACTAACCTCAACTCACCTTTGCAATCGTCTGAGTTTTTGTCTGTCGCATATAAGTCAAAGCAATGTCCTCGCGATGTATGAATCATCCATGTTGATTAAAAATGGTTAAACATGCACGAGGAATAGGAGAATTTGTACTTGGCTCCAGAGAAGCCGGAACTCGACAGACGACTCACAGCAAGAACCATCCCAAGAAGGTTATTTTCTTCGCAGCTTTAGCTCGTTCAAAATGGGATGCGTACTGTAAGTGCAAGTATGATGGCAAGATTGGCATCTGGCCGTTCATCACCATGGCTGGCAGCCAGCAGAAAAGCAAGAATAGGGCAAGATGGTTGGCTGCTAAAATCCCATCACCAGCATCGATTGGTTGATATACAGGGACTTCATGATCAATAAGGTCCTCATAGCAATAAAGGAAAAGTGCCCATCTGAAGGCAGGCTCATCACAATCCAACAAGATAACTGTAGGGCTCACATCAGCCCCACGGATCCAGAGTTTTTAGCTGCGACTGACGAACTTGAGCTGGTTGTCAAGTTAACACAGGAACCAGCACAACTGCCTTACATGAATGTCATCAACCTCAGATTATTTAACGCCATCCAATCATTGAAAAATAGAATGCACCCCAAAGCAGTTGAGCACTTAGTTCCACCGTAAAGCAAGCATTTTCAGATGGGGATGATATGGTCGGAGACGACTGTGCAGAAGGTGATGGGTGAAGTGGTTAAGGTTGATGGGGGGAACAACATCAAAGTGCCACATTTGGGGAAGAAGAAGAATTAGGGAAGAGGGAATCCGTTAGAATCGTTGGAATTGGACGACGAGTTGAGGGAAAGGTGTTGCTATTGAATGTCACTTTTATGCTTTAAGTGGACGTGCGATAGGTTTTGGGTCAAGGCAAAGCCAACACTTACCTTGCCTTGATCATCACTGCTGCAATTGCTGCAGCTACTGCTACTGCTACTGCTACTGCTACTGCTACTGCTACT
>JALLAW010000582.1:0-12250 GCA_036939535.1 Cyclotella kingstonii | reverse complement strand
AGAAGGTACTTTAATTCTTAGGAGAAATCCATCCATGCAAGCAACACATCCTTTGGTTGCTCTATTCAAACTAATGCTTTCGAATTTGCAGGCTGATTTTTATTTCATCACGAGATGGAATTGAAAATGAAACGATGACTGGTTGTAGAATTGCATAGATGCCCCTGTGTATCAAAGCGTAAAAAAGTAGAAACACTGACACCAGCAACTGTTCATATATCTAAATATGACCCACCAAACATCCAAGTTAGGACATAGTTTATAATCATATTGGTTGAAACAGGTCCATGAGTTGACCTAAGACGTGACATTTCTTTGTCAACTTGGAATTGGGGCTCGATGATGGAGCATAACTTCTCAAAATTACCCAAACCCAAGCAGTAGTACCTCTTGAATGAGATTGGACCTTCTTTCATAGGCTCATCAACATGACATTTCCAAACTAAACAAGCACTGTCAGGCATGATGGTAAGAGCAGTTATCAAAAGATATTATGCTGTAGGATATCATCATCTTCTTCATCATCTTTGTTGAATAATGGTGCATCCATAATGGGATCGCCTGCTGTCAACATTGAAGGAGAATCAGTCATGGTTTTGGTTTAGTAAATTTGTTAGATTAATTATGAGTAAATTTAAATTTTATAGCACACCCTATCTGACCTCTAATATTTTGGCGCCTGTTTAGAATGGAACAAATTCAAGTTTTTTCACCGAGGTCTGTCTATAATGACCCTAAGGCAGCGTGCTATCCTCCTTCCGTACAGGTGGAGTTTTAGTGTCTTACGTAATATAGTTTCCTGTTTCCTTTGTAGTACTGTGTCCTGCGTCCTGCGTCCTTCGTGTATGGCTTGGTGTACATTTTGAATGGTATATATTCTCTATATGGAGAAATGTAGAGCGGTGTTTGCATTGCTTCTGTGGAGAGTGGGAGGAGAGAGATTTCGATAAAGATGCTTCTCGGAGGTATTGGAATGAATATTGGAAGGTGTGTTTGTGAGGTGATTTGAGTTGGAGCTCCAGTCAGAGATGTATTTGAAAGTGGGGGATTGCGTTGGTCTGAGCTTTTGGGGAGGGGGGAGTGTTTCTTGGATGCATTGTAGGATTCGATTGTGAGCTGAATATAAGATCAGAGGAATCGGAAGGCATTGCTTATGAATAGGAAGTGGGAGATTGTGTTAGCGCTGAGAGATTAAGAAGATAATGGTTATACTTGCCAGGACGGTAGGCAACAAAAACCAACTGAAGTGATGTTTGATTTCTAGCAATTATGCGGCTGAGTGAAGTCCTAGTGCATGGAGTCAGTCGCTTTTTGTGAGTCTGTCATTGTTAATGTTGTCCTTTATGTTAGTGTCGTTTCAATTGGGAGCGGGAGGGGTGTGAGATTGTAGTCGCGGGGAAGGAGGCATGCTGGAATGTAGGTGAGGGCTTGAGTTTGGCATATTCTTCTAGTTTTGTTGGTGTCTAGTGGGCTGTAGGGTAGGTCAGTCGGGAATGAGAACGTTGTTGATGTAGCATGCCTATAAGCATTTTTCAAGAGAAATATTGGCCCAAAGGTAGAGGAGACTATCTAGGATTCGATAGTTTTTGTGTTTGAGATGTTGTTGCTTTTGTGGGTGATCATTCTGACATGTATTGTGGGAGGAGTTTTTGTAGGTTGAGTGTTTTCTTGCAGGAGATAGGGCTCCTGATTTTTGGTGCGAGTTGTCTTTCCATGCTATTAGGAGTTATTTAGGGGACATTTGAATCTGGGTTTGAGAATAGATTCAAAAGGTAAGTCATTTGTCGGGCTATGATGGTTATTGAGGCATAGGGAATATTATTTTTTTGTATTTATTCTTTTGATGTGGTCTAATCTGACCTCTTTCAGAGTGGTGCCGATGATATGGTAGATGCTGCTATGCCGAAACGTGTTGAGGTTGTTAATGTGTGATCATAGTGCTAATGTTTCAGGTAGAATGATGGTGATGGTATGAATATGATTTGTGTTTTAGATGTTGAGTTTTGTTCATTACGACAGTGCATTTCTAGGTTGAAGGAGGTAAAGAGGAAGTGCCTATGATGGCATTTTCTGATGTGTTGGAAATAAAGGTCCCATCATCGAAGTAGACTTGTGATGTTGGATAGGGTCTATGTTTGAGTTTCTTGATGTTGTGTCCTGTGTGTTGACCTTGGTTAAGGAATGTTTGTGGAGTTCGGTGATATTGGACGCTGCCTATTTTTTTTTAGGATTTCAGCTAAGGTTGTCATAGGCCATAGTGAGTCGGTGGACTAAGGTGTTGAAACGATGAAGTTGGGATAGGTGGGAGTGGGAAAGGCTGGCGGTATGCAGCCTGCTGGCATAGGCGCTGAGAAATTGATAGAGTCGATGTTGTGATAGAGAACAATTGGTGCGGGGAAGTGGATGTATTCCACATTGAGGTAAATGTTGTACTGTTCCTACGTATAGTTTAAGAAAATATGCCACCACTGAAAAAATAGTGTTGAATAGTAAAAGAGTTCCAACACTGAGAAATGGTGAGTCAGAAGAACAGCGTAGAAAGAAATTTTGGTAGTTTGTGCTGATCCAGTGTCACTAGTAAGTGTGTAATGTTGTGGTAGTGATGCTGATTATTTCCATCTGGGTGTTGTCAGTGAGACTAAAGTTTGGATCACGTGGTCGGATAGGGTATACCATGAGCTGACTATGTCATGGTAATAACATGTTTTGTGTCTCTGACGAAAAAAAGTATAGTAAACTTTAATTTTTCGTATTGTATCGTAGGGTAGTACTCAACAGATTGTCCGCCAAAATTCTGCAGATTATAAATGATACCACCTCAAAAAACGCAAAAATGGACCTTTACAGCCTCTACTCGGCAATTAATTCGGTTTCGTTTGTGTAGGAAAGCATTGAAATGCATGTTAATCTTATTTTGAAATTTTGAATTACTTTAGAATTTCTAAGATGGCTTGCGTAATTCCTTAAAATATAGGATGAAAAGTGTAGAAATCTTTGTGTGATTTTTGTGGTTTTAGATTATCTACACTTTTATCTGTCAGCAAAGATCCATAAAGCATCAAGAGAAAGAAGTTCATCGCAGTGATCACACAGACACAGATGCCAAATAAGACACGTCATTTGTAAAATGACATGATGGTTCATGGATTACCAGTGTCACCTATGGCAAGTTTGGATTCAGCTGACGCCGTTGGGGCTCAACATGGTGATGAAGAAATTTGATTGGACGGCTTGCGGTGCAATATCGTACCAGTAAGAGGGGACACAAGGACGGAAGGCAGCTTCTGGTCCTGTATAGAATTGTCTAGAATTCAGTTTCCAACAGGCTTAGGGGAAGAACTGCCAGCATCGATTTTTGGGCGATTGAAAACATTTACGGCGGTAAAAGATATGTCTCATGCGTATGACATCTTTATCAAAGCCACAGGATCCAGACTTTCATACGAGAATTTTAACAAAATGCTTTTATACGAAAGCTGCCCGGATGCATTCCTATGTCTGTTTCTAATTCATCTATCAGCCTTGTTTTTTCACGTGGATAAAAATGTAATCTTGGAGAGAAATGACACAGTTTTCTTTGACACTGCCTCCACCCTTCAGCTCATTGCAGATGAACCAGATGAATCGATTCTACTGTTCTGGACTACTGAGGAGTAATTTTATCTTCTCAACCCGTCAACTAGGAACTCGATGGCGAAAGAGAACATCCTTACTGTGACATCCTCCACCAAGAACACCTGCAACAGCATATCCCTCTTCCGCTGATACTCTACAGCTATCATCAGTAGAGTCCAAAAATCTAGCCATTATAAAATGAAAGTAGGTTTATTTTGTGCCCAGCGGGGGATCAGATGACGGAAATTTTTTTTCACTGCACTTGCGGAAGAAATGGGAACCGATTCACCCGTACCCCAAAGAACAGAATTAAGGGAGCGGGTTTCTAACAACTACTGGGCCGATGCTTGCAGGCAACAAGATCAGAGGATACGACAACACTCTCCACAACAAAGAGATAGCAAAAGCTATCACTTTGTTGGAGAACGACGTTCCACCATCTCTTGCATTTCGAAAATAGATCGCCATATTCTCATTTTCAACGTTTCCCCAGAAATACCAATCGTAATGTTATCTCCCACTGAAACTACAACCGCAAAGTGTCCGCATAGTTTCCTTATTCAAGATGAAGACACTTCCCCTCCCCATAAGGAAACTGCCAAGAAAAGAAATTCTGAAGTCATCATCAGAGAATAGGAAACACATGCGGGAGAGATTCAACAGCACCCACACAAAGCATATCTCATTGATGGCAACCGCTACGGCTATCTTTCTGCAACATGTAGTTCCTTTGAACATGTTTGCCAATGTGTGAGGGTGTATTGACCAGAATCTTCAATGGGGACGGATTCAAAAATTCCTTCTGCGCTCCATAACGCTCTCCTTTTATAAGACTGGGTTCTCTTCATTGACTTCAAGGAAGCGCTGCATGGTAGAATAGTCTTTTGGTGTCAAGGCAAGATGACAGTTTTTACCATGTAAAAGGAGATCATCTACTTCTACACAAACCATGAACAAGACTGTTATCTTTCGAAAAAGATACAAGAGGACTAAATACTTCCACTGGAAATAGTCTGTTTAGGTCATCTCACCCCTCCAAACGCCTTATTTAAAGTAAGGGAGCTACTGACGAATCTACCATGCAAAGACTGGTCCCCTCTGATGGGTGGTGACCAGGGCAGAAAGTACCTTCCAGAGCTTGCAGAGCCATTACAAGCTGGACACGAACTGTTTGTGGTCCAAATGGAAATGAAAATGTGTCTAGCCCCATTATTCCACCTACTACGAAAACGGAACCCCAAACTACAAATCATCAGTGTTGGTGCTATCCTGTCCGAAGCCTTCGCAGGCAGCCAGTACATGTGTCATAGCCACCATCTCCATTCGGATTATCCGGACACAGTCTACCTAAAAGCTCCAGACTGTAGACTTACTTCTTTGATTGTTGCGCTTCACAATTTCTATCTGGAACATCTGATCAACTGTGAAGACAGTGATGAAGATACAGTGGAATCTGTTTGCATACATCATACACAAAGATTCGGATCTTCCGCGAAGGAGAATAAATAAGTCTCAAAATGTTCAGCAAGGCGGGATGCAACAACTGTCTCTACCATCGCAGAGTGTTCTTCGAAATGACCTGGGCAGTATACTCTTCTCGGAAATGTTGCAGGTCGATTCCGCAAAAGGTCCAGAAGTAATCTTAAGGGAGACTAAGAGTAGAAGAACATTGGCAGATTCAGACAATGAGGAGGGAGAAGATCAGTCAGTAAAAACTGAGTCGGGACGGGAACAAAAGCGTTGTTGGATCCACCTATCTAAAACAAAAAGAAGGAATACTCCTCTGCATCGAGCATCCAATTACCAGGAGACGTCTCTCTTCCTCAAGGGAACACAGATGACTTGCTAGCTTCAGGTGCGATATCATCGGAGGTAACAGGAGGGACAACTGAGATACTCGAAAACATAAGGGAGATGTTGAAGGAGGACACCACCAGAGAATGTGAGGATGTGGACGCTACAGAGGGTTCCGCTCAAGTAGAAGGGCTGGTAGGAACAGAATAAATCACAAGTAATAAGAGCCCAAGTGAAAATACGGGGGGGGATGGGGAAAGCAGGAGAGGATGACAACCTTAACGGAGACTACGACCCAAACGGCTGAAGACGGAGTGGAAGCGAGGAGAATATGGGGCAACAGGCTGAATCTAGGTTCTTTGTCTGTGATTGTGCGGGTAAGAGGGGAATGGATAGTAGGAGAAGAATCGATTAAAATGAACGTAGTGGGAATCCAGGGGGAACTGCAATCAGGCAGTGAACCACAAGAGATTAAGGAGAGCCTGGAGCCTGGGAGCGAGCAAAGAGAGGATGGGAACGCGGCGATAACAAAGTTACAAGAAGCAGACCGATCTGCCGCAATCCCTACACCTTGACCCGAGATGGTCCATGGAGTATATCCTCGATGCTGGCTGATCTTCCATCTGCATTACCACTGAGAACGACGTACGATAGCAAAAAGAACTGAAGTCACAAAAAAATACCCGGCCCAACATGCCAGAGAATGTGATGTACAATCGCTATCGTCGCTTGACTCCTGGACAGATAGACATGATTCGGAGTCATATTACAATAGGAGAGATGCTGTGTATCATATAGATGACATCCGCAGACAGCACTTCATTGAATATGAACAACATCTCAAGGAGTTCGGGGACCCGGTAGCGCAAAAAGAAGTCGCAGAGGAAAGGAAGAGGAGAAAAGGAAGAAAAGGGCTAAAATGGAGGGAACACCAACAAAAACCGTGGAGGGCCGTAAGCTCAAATAAAGAATCCAACAATGTTATGTAAAATGTATATGGAGTACATGTTATGCTATGTTCTCAATGCCATCGATACGTCAAGGCAGTTACCAGCTATGCTGAAGAACGATATGCGTTTTCCGCCCCGATGCGGAACTGCTGTTGAGGTGGCACTACATAAGATGTTTTTTCTACCACGTTTGTACTTAAAGTTTATGTAGTGGTAATTTACTAAGTTATTATATTATTATAGGCTGAAAATTGCAAAGGTATCTTGATTCATACCTTTTTACCTACTACCACAAATTAGAGCACGGGACTATCATCGTTAGATAGCCAGTGAGTACTTGCATATAAGATTCGTTTTTACATGACTAAAACTGATGTAATATTGTAATTTCAAAAAAGTCTACTGCATAAAAATCCAGAGTAGTACTTTGTATCTGCATTATGGAGATGAACTTGCGCGGGATAGTACTTCTACTATACCTGCTACTTTATCCATTCCACTGCATTTCTACTCCGCATTGTAACAAACCATGTCATCATCTGCACAAACCCATCTTTATGCCTTTAATTCAACCAGTCCCGTGTTCATTATGAATATTACTCTTTCCACCAGGTATAATTAAAAGGGAATGATGAAACCTAAATTATAACAAGTGATAAAGACTAACACTTGAAGTCATAACACTCATCATCAAATACTACTAAAAAAGGTGAGCCTTTGGAATTGTAGGGCCAATCAAACTGTTGAAAGAGCTGCAGAGCACACTGTACTATGCAGCCTGCGAACAAATGTTTCTGTATGGTGATAAACATACCATGCTCGACAAAAAGATGAACAATTTAAGCTTGCTCATGGAGATGGTGCAAATGACAATGTTAGTCTTGCTGACCAGATGGCTTATGGATTGAATCAAATAGAGGCTCTCTATGATATAGTTATTAATGACAATTGAGAATTCAAAAAAATGAAGGAAAACTTCTTTCCTCAAGAGAGGACCAGAGCATATATTGCTTTGTTTAATCAAAGAGCAGGCAGCATCACAGCAGAGCTGCATTGTGCCAAAAACAAGAGGAATCACGTGTCAGTATCTAAAAAGTCAAGATAGAGAATCTAAAAGAACTCTCTTTTGCAACAGAAGTAGCAGCCCATGGGAAGATGGGAAATTTCATCAGATGGTAGGGTTTTAGACTATCATTGTTTTGTTCGTGAAGTTACACTAGTTCCAGAAATTCTTTGTATGGCACCCAAAACTGACAACAGTATACTAAACTGAATTGTGAGGTTTCTAGATCAGGATTTGGATGTTTGGAGAGGCAGTGTCTACTGGTGATTAAGATCATTGATCTCTCACAAACAAAAATGCAAAATTTCTCTCTTATGAAATCTATCTTTCTTGCATCAAAGAGTTGAGCCTCAAGTTCTGAGGAGAAAAAGTTGAGAAGCATCAATGTTTCATACTTCTTTATGGTTTACTCCTACAATGATACGCAGAAGAAAAATGTGGTACCTACCTTGTATAGCCCCCCTCTTCACTTTCATGCCAAAAAGACTGGCTTTAAGGGAATTTGGGCACATTGAAGTTGAGCTCTGGAAAATGTTGAGAACAGTTGAAATATACTGAATGGCCTAAAAGTATCAATCCAGAAAAATTGAGATGAAAGTTGAGATTAATTATTGACAACCCCATATATTGTAAAGTTGACCCTAAACTCTACACCTGATCAGGCTATGGGTAGAGTGTACAGTTTGGCCCTTCTTGGACCATCTATTCATATGGTACCTTCTTGAATTGCTTTACTCATTTTAGCCTCCACTCTCTCATCTCCCACTTCAAAGAGGTAGCTATCAACCTTGAGCGAAAACCTCCCTCCTGGTTTTCACATATTTAGTAGAATAATTTGAGCTACGAGAGGCTTGACAGAACAACAAGCCATTGTTTTTACTAAATATATGGATACTAATTATATGTCTTTTGGAATACTCATTTGACTATCTACCAAAATGTACTGTACTCTGATCATATCTAACAGAGCTTTTGATGGATGCAAATGCATCTGCATGTGCCAAACAACAATCTTCATGAAAAGAGAAGTCATTGTGGCTGGCTATGCCTCCTATTTTCTTCAGTGAAGGTGCTGATGTACATATATAATTGGGAAATCAGTTATTGAGAAGACTCTAAATGTAGTGCCTTCTAAAATTTACTGGTGAAACAACACATTCAAAATGCATCACACTCTATGTGATTTTATCTTAAAAAGATACCTTATGTACCATCCCTTTTTATGTATTTGACAGGAACACTCTTGGCAGTATTAATAAGCAATTTCAAAAAATGTTAAGTGGCACATGTATGAACTGAAGAAATGTAAATTGAGAGATAATGATTTATAATTTTGAAACAGAGAATAGAGAAATCTTGAAGAATCACAATAGGAAGTTGTCATTGTCAGAGGATAAAGGTCCTGCATACTCAGGGAAAACACTTTTAAGATGCTCAGCCAGCTTAATCCTACTACCACCTGGGTGACTAATCATCCATCGTGTCTGTTCATCCATAACATCCCGAAAGATAGGGCCTGATGAGATGTTTGGGAGAATTGAATTTTTGATGTCTTCACCATTTATTATTGGCTGTTGATTCCAGATGCCAATGAGACCAAGTTGAATCATTGCTGCAGCAAAGGTGTCATAATTATGTAGGATGTCATGAAGAACTTCTTCCTTTGTCTGTTGTACCTTTGATTTGAGGCAGATTGTGTAGTATCAGATTAAGTTCAACAAAATCATTCACTTAATTAATTCATCTCATAGACGTTTGTATAAATAACAAACGTGTCATGAATACTCACCATATTGCTCTTGACGAAATGATCTACATTATTTTCACCTACGCTGATAAGCTGTTCAGATAGTGATAATATGAAAGCTGCTCTCCACAGGGATCCAATTCTTCTAAGTACCTCAGAGCAATTTAGTCGAAATTCCATGCAATGGCTCCATAGAGGATCATTTTCAGTATTGGAATCTACAGCTCTATTATTCATAGAGCAAACTATTCCATATCCACTCTCTCCCTCAATAAATTCAGAACTTGTTTGAATAACGCGAGCATCGCTGAGCACAACCGAGAATGCAGAAATGTCACTCCCAATCGACACTAGCTTTGAAAATCCATCTGCCGCCCTCATAATTTTTTCTACTGCTTCGGCATCTCGTATGGGACGCTTAAGTTCATCAACCAATAGTTTCATGATAAAAGAGCGCTTTGCCTTACGTGGCTTCGTTTTATTCTTAAGCTCTGACTCATCGTCGTTTCCTATTGAAAGATCGTACGTTGGCTTGAGAAATGCTGCATACCACAGCAATCTTCGAGCATCTTCATCATCAATGAGAACACGTGTTTCCTCCATCCCAACTCCATTGACGGCCCCTGACTCAAGGGCTCTCTTCACCTCACACCATAGCGGTGGGTTAGCTATACAATCAGAAAGATAATCATGAGTTGTTGCAAGCAGAGCCAAGCCCTTATCAAACACCCCATGAAACGCCTCAGTCTCAAGAACTTTACTTGGCTTCGTATTTTTCGTAGGGAGTGGAAAAACGGTTTCGATTAATCCAACATTGATCAGCAGTCTCATTGCACCCACTGGGTCGCGACTCTTAAACATCAAGTCCACTTCACTGCCGATACGCTCCCGGGAAACCTTTTGCTCGAGTGCTATTTTTACCCTTGAATCTGCTGCAGCTTCTTTCAGAGAGTCTACCATATCAAAGCGTAATCTGGCTGCAAATCGAATCGATCGCAAAACTCGCAACGGGTCGTCCAGGAGTGTAGTCAGTGGTGGAAGAGGCGTTGCAACAACTCCTTTTCTTAAGTCTTCTATACCTCTCCCCGTCATATCTTCCACGATTCCTTTATTTATATTATAAAATAATGAGTTTATTGTGAGATCTCGTCTAAATGCATCCTCTTCTGCCGTTCCTATCCGCATCAAATCAGGAATACGGGAATCGCTAGTGTACTCCTCCGCTCTCAAATTGACAAAATCAATCCAATAGTTGTTGATTCGCATCGTGGCAGTTTCCAGATGCTTGGATTTTTCAGGATTTTTCAGAACAACTCCGACGGAATGCGTTTTGCGTCCATGATCAGAGAGCCATCGATTGAGTTCATCTGCGAATTCGCGGCCAAGTTTGTCATCGAGAGCGATATCAATATCGACTGGAGCTGCTTCTGATAGCAACTCCTCCGAAGAGAGTGATTTTTGCGCTAAAATTCATTTGAAGATAAAAGTGAACATTTCAGTTGCAATTGTTCCATCGAATAATAGGAAGAGGACTTAATGAAACTCCCTTTCATCTCACCTTTACGCTCTCCTTTGAACTTCGAGGTAATTCTGTTCATTTCATCTTCCTCACTTTTATCACAAGATTGATCTTTTGTAGATGTATACTCATTCAGCATGCGATCTTTTCGAAATTCTTTTGAGGCTAGAATCTTATCTCGTACCCACCCTCCAGCCACACGCAGCGTCGACTTCATACCACACTCTTTAGTCACTGTTCGCAGCAAATCGAATAGCTCCTGCTCTTCCATTGTGAGATTGATTTGAATAGGGTAATTCTTACGATTATTAGGGTTTGTGTCTAGGTCGCTGTTTGATTTCATATCGAAAGAATCCTTCAAGGAAGTAAGAAGAATCGAGGATGTGGAATAATTTATAGAACTCATTAATCCAGTTGGATAGAAAAACGCCCGTTTCAATTCATAGTCAAATGTGTTCCACAAACCCGCAATTCCATGAGAGTAGATGGTTATTGCAGGGCGTGTTAGAGAATGTATTAGGTTCGAATGGGTTCCATCGTGAAAGCAATCTCTTGATGTCGAAGTTCGAGATTCATGATCAGCGTCGATTACTTTCCCTTGATCGATTGACATAGGTTTCTTAGAGAGACTCTTAACACCCGAACTGACATGACTGTCATCAGTAAGGGCTCTCATAACTCTAGTAGATGAATGTGACAGAGCATAAAATCTCAATTCTCGAGAATCGAGCGACATGGTCAAGAACGTATTTTTACGATAGGGTGATACCTCTTGGATCCCTCGATTGAAAATGCTTGACCTTTTTATGGCGATACAGTTCCATGCTTTGCTTCTCTCTCGCGTATCGAATCTAAGATTCACCAAAGTTGTCGTTGGACTTGTGAGAGCACTGATAGAGAACCTACCACTACGAGATGCTACTACGATCATGAACGACACACCGATGGTGACCTTTTGGTAAAATGAGCTGTTCTTGCACATGCGCATCATGACAGTTTTTCTGCCTGTAGTTGAATACAATGTCTATTGACCCATTCCACGGTTTCAACAGCTTCAATGTTGATGATTAGCACGGCTGGCATACCAGAAATACAACGAAGATTTTATAAAAATGTTTCTATCTAATACTAGTGGGTGAAGCTGCTGTTTTGGTTGTGATTCGAGATGCTACGGGGTGAAGAAGTATACAAGCCGCGCTGGCGACGATGTTGACAGTTCTCAAAAAGAGATGGAAGAGTTTTGAAAATTCCGCTGAATCACACATCAACACTCTTAATCTCTGAAGTTGAGGGGATGTCTCTCTATAGCAAGAGATGTAGATAGAGAAAGAGAAAGAGAGAGATGTTTGTGTGAGAATAAGCGAGAGAGAGAGAGAGAGAGATAGAGAGGGAGAGAAAAAGAGAAAGAGAGAGAGAAAAAGAGAATGAGAGAGAGAAAAAGAGACTGAGAGAGAGAAAAAGAGGATGAGAAAAAGAGAAAAAGAGGAGGAGAAAAAGAGAAAGAGAAAAAGATAAAGAGAAAAAGAGAAAAACATAAAGAGAAAAAGAGAAAAAGAGAAAAA
>JALLAW010000581.1:0-12254 GCA_036939535.1 Cyclotella kingstonii | reverse complement strand
TTCCGATCTGGGGATAGTGGGGAGTGTAGTTATCCCTGTGCTATTGAGACGATGATTGTTTGCGAGCTTGTTAATCGTTCTGACCACTACATCGTTTACCGTCATTTTTAACCATAGGGTCCGTCTCACCCGTGTCTGTTCAGTGATGTGAAAGAAAAACCATGAGGCGTTAGCGTTAAAGAAGGGGTATAACGCGATGCATGACATAGTTCTTGCTGAGTTATCGTTGTTGTTTGTTTCATTATTCATGACCTCACAATAGTTGCCAAAGTTTAGATCAAAATCTGATTTGGGAACTTGTCTGCCAGTGAACTTCACACGTGGGATGGAGGGGACTAAAAGGCTGGTCATACACTGGCAGTTGAGCCTGCTCACTGCATAGAAGATCAGAGTTTTGATGAGTGTCAATGGGAGATGATACGGCAACGTGGAGAGTACTCCGCGGATAAGTTCTTTTACTCTCCTGATATGGATGTCCAACTTTGGTAAGTGGGCGTCTACTCCTCCTACATCCACTTCTTTGCTCAAAAACGATCCTGTTAGTGCCTTGAGTCCGGATTGAGGACCTACAATTACTACGGGCTCATTATTTCTGCTCCTTAAGATGGTGAAGTGTTGGTTGAACGCCTGGCCGAGATTGTCTTTGGAGAGGCCATCTAGTCGGCACACTAGGAGTAGTTCTAGCGGGCTACTAACTGAAGTGAGGAATTTCTTGCCCACTACATGCATAATATCGGCTCTGACTTGTTGCTGTGTCCCCTGCTCTTTCAGTAGATAGTCCTGTGGGGTAAGTGTGATAGCTCTTCTTGTTTGTTTTCCTCTCACATGCTTGAGTATTGGGCCGGATAGCTCAAATGATCTCTAATGTCTGTGGTACTTATCTTTAGGTGCTCCACTGTCCCGTCAGCTACCATCTTCAAGGCTTGGGGTCGCATTAACTACAGAAACCCTACAGCCAGCCCTTTTAACAGATTTGAGTTTAGCCTCCAATGACTTGAATGTGGTTTCACAGTCCTGGAGGTCGATGAGTAGGTGTGGGCTTATGGTGTTCACTTTGCTCCCTGAATCCAAGATCACTAAGTTCTGATCCAGATACATCGACGCACAGAACAGAGAGCGTAGTTCCCATGCATCCTCCCTAATCATCGTCAGTCTCATCTATCTCGTTGTAATATTCATTGGCCTCGTCACAAGCTGCACCAGCGAAGATATCCTTTTCAGGGCATTGACGGGCTATGTGACTGAGTTAGTTACACTTGCAACATTTCATTTTCTTTTTATCGCTCTCCTCAGCCGCCTTTTTGCCATCACCACTGTCGAGAGGCTACTTCTCTGGGATTTTCATGGCAGTATTGTCTTGCGATGTGTTTTGGGTTGCGGTCTTTTTGCCATTCATGCCTCTACTACTCCTATCACAACCCGTTCGTCTTTCCGAGCCTCTTCCGTGCACTGCCATGAAGCTCACTTCCATTGGTGCGTCTATACCTGATTTTGAAGGCACTGTAAAGTTCTTTGCGGCTTCGCAGAGCTCAAGGTAAGTTGTAGGACTTGGTTGGTAGTAGACGGTGATTCTGTTCCAAAATCTTTTGATGATTTCGGTGTAATTTTTTCTGTTCAGCTTGAGCAGGAAGTCAATGGCTGTGACGCTATCTACAAAATCTATGTTTCCTGCTGAATTTATTGTGTCAAACTTGTGTTTAAACCTCTCCTTCAATTGGTAGATTTTTCTTAGTTTCCCATCTGGAGCTGTGAATAGTCAGTACGGATCTGCAATGCTCTCACCTGGTCATTGTGCAGCATACTGCCTAGGCTATGGGTGCCCGTGATTACGTTCCATAGGGCCAAGGAAGCATCATTTCCCTCCCGGGTGGTATTCCATTCTGACTGATGCTTTATGAGGTCCTTGCTGTCCTCACTGAGTCGGTTCCATATGTAGAGGAACATAGTTGGGCGCTGCTTCTCCCTCTCCAATGTCTGCTTGTCTCTTCCCTTGTGTGCCTCCATTAGTCGACTCTTTTCAGTCCATAAGAGTTATTCCCAAGGTCGTACTTCTTTAGCCAACCTAAGGTTCCTGGAAATAAGATCAACAACTGGCTATCCTAAATACAAAAAAACAAGCCTTCTGTCGCATATAACATGGACTGCTTATTAATTTTAGCTCTTGCTGGGCCTAAAATATGGTATAAAATCCTTGAAGAACTCACTCCAAGAAGGATAAGAGATGTTACGACCTATTGACTAACGTCTACTTCCTCACCTCGGGGTTCGCCACAACATTCTTGCCGCTTCACATCGCTTACCTTCTGCTTTCAGCGGCTTTGAATAATTCGATTTCATGACAAAGCAACTTGTCAAAAGATCAAGTCTGTTTCTACAACACTATAGGCCAACATCACTGTTAGGTTGGAAACTAATTGCATCAATTCAATCCCTTCAGATAGAATTAGGTTACGCATGTAATCCCCTCTGAATACCATTCAAAAAATGGGGTCCTCTTGCATCACTATCCTGCGTTAAACATCTATGGGAATCGCTACATAAAACAAGGGCCTCGTTGCAACTACAGTATGAAAAACTCTCCTCTCCATGAGAGAATGACAAACTCTTAATGCATTGCTTCAAAACCGTGGGACCTCGACTGGAACCTGGCTTCACATATTCCATGGAGAAGGGAAATGACTCTACAATCCGGTGCCAGGCATATTACATCATCACGGGTAAGAGTGGATTCATTGCAGACAGATAGATGTACATCAAACAAGGGCTCCATTGATGTTTAGCCTGAACAAACTACAGAACCTCCTCTGAGAGAGACGCTGTGTGTGGCAACAGTCAATCTGTCCGATGACTCAATGATACAGCATTTATGGATCAAATATAAACCTACTCAAGAAACATTACCAAAAACCTTGTGGGATGATATATCCAAGAAAGGAGGAATGTGGGTGTGGCAAAAAGATAAGTGAACGCTGTCCAACCCACCGATTTTAATCCTTCTTCAAGATGGGTTATTATGCAGGTCCTGTCATGCGTTTCAAACGGGTCGCACATAGGGGGTGTTTGTCCGATATCGTGCTGGGCTGGCTGGATAATCTACTATTAAAAAACAAGTCAATCATTCCAAGGATCATTCTGTGAGAGATCCTCAAGCGCAACCTCATACAGAGTGGAGCTCCTCATATTGATTAAACATGTGGTATTAGCGGCAACAGCTGAAACACTACCATCTTCAGAATGGGCCTTTGAAATTCTCTGCGGCAATAAAAGCGCTTTAAATCTCATAGCTAACTTCGACAGAGTCGATCCAACCCCAAAAAGCTCCAATATCCTATGCTGTATCAGAGGAGCCAAGTGATGTATGAAAGGATTGATGTACAACAACAATGTATCAGGACACATGGATAGACTGTTACAATGGGAATTGATGTCCTTAATAGAGAAGCTACATTGTGTCTGTGATGAGAGTGCCTGCAGCGCACTCGACCACCACGACCCAATTCCATTCTCTGGCGCAGTTCCATTTGAGACAGCCATGGTGGCAGTCAATTAAGTGATGTGACTCTATACAGGAAAAAATTGGCTATGCTCTTGCAAATCATCAGACAAGAGATTCTACACACAACATCCAAAGCATAAGTGGTCATCTTCAAAATTCAATGCGATTGACTGGAACAATCTTCACTCAACTCTCTCACAATGCAACCGTTCATTCAATGTATGACCGGCAAAGCAACAAGCAAGGTTTTGTGGAACAGACCTTCAGCTAAACAGAGTTAGCTCAGGAGCAATCTCTCCGGAGTGCCCGACATGTGGAAGACAAGAAACAGCTTCTCACTTATGCCTATGCCCAAACCCCGATCTAACAAGCCTTTTGAAGCGAACGTGAATGACCTGTCCAAATGGATCGAGTATGGGGATAAAATCGACCTGGAGTTGCGGTATTGGATCCCCAAATATCTAATCTAAGAGGTACTAGTCCGTTGACCTCTCTTGGCCCATTTTCAGTGGAGATGTCAACACTTACTCAAGCCCAAGACGAGATTGGGTGGAGAAACTTTACAGAAGGCCAAATATCTGTTCAATCTATAGAGATCCAGACAAAGTATCTGCGAGAATTAAATCACTCAGTCAAACCGCATCAATGGAACAGACAACTCCTTTTAAAACTAATAAAAATTGCCCATTCAAAGTGGATGCTCCGCAACATGGTGGTTCATAAAAAATCTCTCGGCTTTTGGAAAATCTAAAAGCTTAGACATGTAGAAGATGACATCGTGGCACTGGTGATCACGGACCAAACAGATCTATGTCCCCACGCCCAATTCCTCCTGGAAATAGACTTTGACCAAGCAGACGATACATCACTAGAGCGTAAGAAACACTGGCTTACTCACTTCAGCATCGTCGAGTGAACTATCGTTATCTGCTGTAAGGGACAGAGGAAATTATGATGAGCTACTACGACTTGAAGCAGTCAGCCAGTTGATCCAGTCAGAGAAGGGGATCAACATCTCAGATAAAGGGAAGAACTAAGGTCTGTTACTATTTGTAAAGCGACCATCCAACTCAAGTAAGAATACTCTAACAAAACGCCTATCTTGCAATAGCCTTCCCGAACAAAAAGCAAATAGTCACTAGTTATGGATACGATTGTACTGAGCTATTGCTCCTAACTGAGGGACCCATGACGAGTGTGTTCATCAGTGGAGACCTGCTGTCGAAGAACCCCTACAAGTACACTCCACATTACATCATTTCTGACCCGGTCCAAATTTCTGCCATCTCATACAAACCGGAACAGCAGGGCCCCATTTAGATACAAATTCTGACTGGAATTCTGCGGCACTTCAGAAATGCCATGGCTAAAGATGAGCAGGTAACTGTGTGGCAACTTGGTATATTCTATGTGAGCGTTCTTCTGACTAACATCGCTGTTTTTTGCATTGTCAAGGACTCCACAAGTGCCTCCTGCAGGGATCTCCAAAAGCAATCATAGGAGGACTGTATTAGACTCCAGTACATAAGCAATTGCTAAAGTACTATACTATGAATGCCATGCCCTGTTGAGCTTTAAAACTCTCGACTAAACAAATGCCACCACTTGATCGCTGCATATTACTCTCAACTCTCCTTACAAACCAAACACCATGACAACCGAGTTTACCCTGTCTGACAGCTACAATCCAGTGTTCGCAGCAAGCAACTTGAGGCCCTTAGAAGATTCAAGCATTTCATCAGGACTATCATGAGGACTCTCACCTTCGGCTTCTGTCAACGCACGGTTTGTAACCCCATGAGGTCGGAACTCTGCAACCACCTAGCATGCATGAACTGCCTAACTAACTTTGACTAGGAAATTAAAAAGGCAAAGAGGGCCGGAAAATGTCCCAAATGCAACACCCTCTTCCCAAATGCTCAATCAAGAGCGCTACACTATTGCCCATACTGACCGCCTTCTCAATGCAGAAGGATCTCATTACCTCAGCACCATGGGACGTCCTCCACACAGTCTTTGGGAGTCATCTGTTCTTCTATTCTGTAGGCAATATCCAGTAGATCTGCTCCCAGACTTATCAACCTGCTTATTCATTCTGGAAAGAGAAATTGATGACTCACATGAAATCAAAGGGGTAATCAAATCTTGCTGAACGGCTCTTCAGAATGTGTTGGCGGCTCCAGCAGCTCCAACGGATCCAGTAAATTCAGAACCACCTCTATGCCATTCCAGAAGACCTGCAGGACTTGCAAACAGCTACTCTCCTGAATCGAATAATCCCTCCCAACTGCGCAAGAAGAAAAATAGCACTTTTGGGGGACAAGTGGATGACAAATCTGAGACGATTCAATCACCACATTAGTTTGAGATAAGATGACTACAGCTTTCCATTGGAAATTGTTTGTTTAGGTCATCTATCCCCCAAACGCCTTAGAAAGGGTAAGGGATGCACTTGCCAACCTACCGCACAAAGACTAGTCCCTTTTCACTGTTGGCAACCATGGTAGAAAGTTCCAGAGCTAGCTGAGCCATTACAAGCCAGACACAAACTGTCCATGGTCCAATTGGAAACAATGTGTCTAGCACCACGATTCCATCTCCTACGACAACAGCACCCAAAGCTACAATTAATCAGTGCCAGCACCATTCTATCGGAAACATTCAGGGGTAGTCAATGTGTGGGACATAGCCATCACCTTCACTCAGATTACCCTGCCACAGTCTACTTAAAATCCCAAATTGTAGACTATCTCTGTGCTTGTCACGCTCGACAATTTCTACGTGGAACACCTTATAAATTTTGAAGATAGCGATGAAGATAGAGTATAGTCGCTTGTTTGGTTCGGCCAGGCAACAGTCTTCACCAACAGATGTCTACATGCTGGCGGTCGCAATAGGTCTGCCTGAGATGCCTGCAGACTGTTGGCTTACATTGTTGACAAGGACATGGACCTTCCGCGCGGAAGGATAAATAAGTCACAGAGAGTACAACAAGGGTATCCCTACCATCGCAAAGCGGTCGCCGAAGTGATCCTAGCAGTAGTAAGCATACTGAAGTGATGCAGGTTGATTATGCAAAAGGGCCAGATTCAGTTTTTGGGGTGGCAAAGCAGAGAAGAACATTGGCATAATCAGACAGTGAGGATGAAGGATTTCCCTAAGGAGACCGGTTTGGAGCATAGGAACGAGGAGGGTTCCACTCAATTAAATTGGCCGAAGGGAACAGAGGAGGCTCCAGCTGGGCAGAGTCCATGCAGTAAAGTGGGTGGAAACGATCAGGAGGCCACAGTGGGGCTAATGGTGACTATGAACTGAAAGGTAGAAGGAGAGCTGGAAAGTGGGAAGTATGGGGCAAAATGCTACAGCTAGGGTCATAGTGGGTGGGTATGCATGCAGGAGGGGAGCTGGTGTTAGGTGCAAAATCCCCTACAGAGACCAATATAGTGGGGACTCAATGGGAGTTGCAATCCGGCAAGGAACTTCCAGCGGTAATAGATGCTCCAGAGCTGGTGAATGAGCAGCAAGAGAATGCGATTGTGTCAATAACACAGTCACCAGATGCAGATCAATCAGCAGCAGTTTCTAGGCACAAAATGGTCAGATGAGTATACCTTCAACACCGGTTAGACATCGATTTGCATAGCCACTGAGAAGAGAGAGCAACTGAAAAATGGACAGAAGACATGCAAAGAGTTTTCCAGAATTACATGCCAGAGAAATTGATGTACAATCATTATCCTCTCTGGATTCTTGGATAGAAAGGTACCAATCTAAGTCAGATTTATAGCAGAAGAGACGCGGTGCACCATATCAATGATGTCTGAAGGCGACAATGCGTCGATTATTAGTGATATCTTAAAGCGTTCAGGGACATGGTGAAACAAAAAGAGGCGACAGAGAAAAGAGAGGAGGAAACCCGCCAAAAGGAGCCCAAAATGGAGAGAAAGCCAGCAGCAAAGACGTCAAATGCCGCAACCTCATGTAAAGAGTCTGATCTTTGTGTTAGTTTGATGTAAGGTTATGTATTCTATGCTGTTGATTTGTTGAAGCATTTACCAGATTTGCTGAAGAATGCTTTGTGTTATCTGCCCCAATGCAGAACTGCTGTTGAGGCAGCAGTGAAAGAGACATATGTCTACTTCAATTATATTAATAGTTTGTGTACTGGTAACTTACTAAGTTATGAATTGTTATCATTATTATCATTCTTATTAATTATTATTAATTATTATTATTTATTATCATTATTGTTTATTATAATTATTTATTATTAATTATCATTATTGTTTATTATTATTATTATTATTATTATTATTATTATTATTATTACTATTACTGTGCATTTAAGAAAACAACTCTTGCAGAACAATTTGAATTGTAGCCCTTTTTCATTGAGATGATTGCTGCATCTCATCTTTCATAATTTTGTTTCATACATCAATATGTACAAAACAGTAACACATCACTGTAACATTGACATCACTGCCAATGGCTGCTCACCTCATCATGGCAAAAAAGAGGTCACTTTGCCTTGTACCTCACCATACAAGCTAAAAGATTCCTAACTGTACCCAGCCCAATGAATGCTGCTCATGCTTTCAACTTGGATTAGATATCTCTTCAAGTGAATAATGAACCACTTAGACTTGCCACCAAATCCATGAATGGAAAAGACCCAGAATTGTTTAACAACAAAAAGAAAATTCTATTTATCATCACCTCAATGTGATGTATATTAATTGGCTTCAACTCAATTTGTAAACATCAAACAAACACTTATCATCATCAGTTTTTCCATACCTCACTCAACTCCTCTTTTGCTTGGTACTTTCTGAAATATTTTATTTGTATTCAAATACAAGGAAATCAAAACAAGATTTATTGAGACTACATTTGTTTATGTATATGATTGCAATTCAGTGCATGACAGGAAAATTTAAACAAAAGGCACTTCATTTCTGATATTATTCAAGCAGTCCAATTTACGATTGAAGCAAGCATCATTAGTTAATGTAGAGTGATGTGCTTAAACAGGAATTTGTACGATTCAGATATGTAATGGATTAAAACGCTCTACTTAATTTAACTCATCAGCACCATGCCAAATAAATTTGCAGTCCAGTGGAAAGATGAGCATGAATGAAAATATGCCAGCTTATGATTGTCACAAATAAAATTAGAAACACGGAAAAAACATCTACAATATAACACCAAAGGCACCCAATAAAACCAAAGCTCTCATGCTGAAAGGACTCCATGAAGCAAATGATTCACTCCTAGCAGGGTTATCATCGCGAAAGTTAGAGAAGTCATAATCTTTTCTTTGTGTTGGAGTTTGGGTTGGTTGTCCAGCATTAGGTGATAATGATGCCATCACTGGACTATCAGATGGAGTCAGTGTGGGAGGAATGGCACAGTCATTAATGCTTGGAAAGCAAGCTAGGCCATCTGGACACTCATCATTTGAGTTCCCTGGACAAGGAGTGGTAGTGTAGCAATTTTCAAGGGCATCGGTGTAGTTCAATCCACAAAAGCTAGTGTTGTTTTTGTCAAAGACAAACGGTGCAGATGGGGAGGCACTTGGCATAATTTCCATTACAGAGTTTTGAGTGGAAGGATTCGTAGAACTTGAATTAAAATTGCAAGCCTCAGTCAGTGGAAAACATGTCTGCCCCAAGAGGCAGTTATTGCTAGTTCCATCAGGACACGGACTGTTGGTTGCGCAGTTATCAGTGGCATCTTCATAATTGAACCCACAAAACCTGTTTCTCTCATCGTCTGTAGTGGCATTTGAGCTTCCAATAGTAGAGGATGTAGTTGTGTTTATTGCTTCTTCAACAACTTCTTTGCCACCATCGTCGACAGTGCCATTAGAAGTTGCGACAGTAGAGGAAGGAGTAGCAGTCACAGTATCATTTAAGACGGGTGTTGCAGTAGGAGTGGGAGTAGCAGATACAGTTTCATTGAACACTGGTGTTCTATTAGTAAGAGAAGGAGTAGCAGTCACCGTTTCTTCTAATACTGGTTCTTTACCTTTAACAGGTGCAGCAGTTGGAGAAGCTATACTCAAGCCAGGACATGTGATCCCAGCATAGCAGGTATGTTCACTAGGGCATTCAAATCCACCGGGACAAGCACGCTCGGAAGAACAACTATCAACAGCATCAGTGTAATTTGCCCCGCAGAAGCGAGTATTGACTGTGGGTGCCTTTGAAGGAGTTGAAGTTTGAGCTTCTATCGGTACTGAGGAGTTTGTGACGGTTTGATTGCTAACGGTACCAGTATTGTTGGTCGAAGAAGTTATGTTTGTACTCGTTGTTGCAGAAGTAGGTGTTGAACTAGAACATAATTCTAGCTGAATTTCAAAGCAAGCTTGACCTTGTGGGCAACCACTGTTGTGGAGATATTGGAATCGAAAATAGCATTGAAATCATTGACGACTAAATATATGAGCAAACTGTCCCAAGTATTACTTACCTTCCCGAAGGACAAGGTTGATTAGCAAGACAAGCCTGTTGAGCACCCAAGAATGTCTCTCCACAATACAGATTGATAGCATCAGTTGGTACAGAACTATTAGTGCTAGGCGCAGCTGAAGGAGCGGTAATGTTGGCATCATCCGGTAACATATCAACAGTGGTATTTTCACTAATCATAGCGGTTGGCGATGGACTTATAGTTGAATTGATTTCAGTGACATTGCCATCAGTGACATTACTTTCAGTGACATTGTTGTTGGTGATATCACCATCAGCGACATTAGTTTCAGTCCCGTTAGTTTCAGTACCAATGCTTTCAGTTATATTGCTTTCAGTCATATTGCTTTCAACATTAGTTTCCGTTATGTTGCTTTCAACATTATTACTTTCAGTTGAATTACTTTCAGTTTCATTGCCTTCTACAGAGATTACTGGACAATTTTCAATGGGTATGGCATAACACGTAAACGAATCACTGCATCCATCACCGGAGGGACAAGTGGGATTTGACCGACAATTTGCACTAGCACTAGTGTAGTTAGCTCCACAGATGTAAATGAGAGAAGGAGTCGAAGACGGTGCAGTGGTGACGTTTGAAGACAACGAAGTTGAATCTGAGGTAATATTTGTGTTATTCACGCCGCAAAGGTCAGATGGAATGTTGAAGCATGACAGTGTATTATTGCACTCGGAACCTCCGATGGTACATGGCACATTGTCCAAACAGTGAAACGCCGCATCATCAAAGGATTCACCGCAAACCATACGGTCGCCTTCTTCCAATAATGGTGTGACAGAGGGTGTGACAGAGGGTGTGACAGATTCAGAGATAGATGCGAGGACAGATGGAGCGAATGATGGAAATTCAGTTAGCATGTCATTCTCATTCACACAATCACTTCGATCAACATTGAAGCAAGCCATCTGCTTTGGACATCCCAACTCGCATAATGATGAGCAGTTCTTAGTAGCAGCACTGAAATCCATTGCACATATTGACAAAGGCCCAGTAGGTTTAGGAGAGGTCGACGGAGCGAGTGAAGGCGCAACCGAAGGGGGTGAGAAGCAGAGATTCTCTGGAACGGCAAAGCATTTGTCATGATCGGGAGGGCAGCCATCACCTTGTGGACATGTTGGATTCACCGTACAGTTGTAGCTGGCATCGTTATAGTTGAATCCGCAAACTCTGACGGAAATGTCAGATTGAGCGTTAGAGAGTTCACTTAAAAGTAGGAGAGCCACATATGATTCCAAGAACTTATAACGGAGGTGGTGACAGAACATGATCGTATTCTGCGTAATCACTTTATGAATGTTTGTAGCAAATAATCAAAGGATATTAGCAAAATAATAAGTGGTTGTTATGTTTGCGGGCCTTGGGAAACATTCGGCTGATCAAATGAAATTGCCACGATCGTAAAGATCCTCTCATCTATCTAAGCATCCTAACCTATTACATTGGCCCCCTGTTCAAGACAGAGAAATAAAAAGATGTACTAATTCCTACATCAGGGTAATAGTTTCAATATGATTTCAAGATACCTTTCTCTCATTCTTGTGCCCACCCTGAAGGTCGTTCGTTCAAGGGCCGTTCTAGACAGAGGTGTTTTTGGTCGGATCCGACTGAAAAGTAGGAGTAGGATAAACTATAAGTAGGATCTCTACTCCGAAATCGGAGTCTTATCCTAAAAACAGAAGTCAGATCCAACAGTTCGACTCTGTCCCAGAATAAAGTAGAGTTTTTTTTTATTGCGTATTACTCCTACTATACTTTTTAAAAATCAACTGATCTTTGTGAAATCTTTGGGTATTCTTTATTAAGGACTTCTAGAGTCAGAAGTGGTTTGGCTGTTATCAGAGATTTCCTTGCAAAGTTAACTAATTCCTCCCGTGACGCTTTTTTTGATACAACGAAAAAACATTGCAAAAATCTAACATCCAGATGTAAAAATTTACATCTAGGCAGTTGGTTGAAAAGCTAATTAACCCAGCTTTTTAATGCTGTGTCATGCAGCTCAAGATAATGAAAAATGACAGTTCTGCACAAATCCAAAGTTGAGTCAGTGAATCCAGGGAAGAAAAACGTATGGAAAACTACTGTCAGTCTATGTAGGATTCAAAGAATAGGAGATAGGTACTTAGGAGATTCACTAAATTTGGCAAGATGCCATAATTTTCACACTTTCCCTACAGACAACCACTTCAAAATCTCTATCCAAACTCTCCATTCCCTTGTACTTTACATGTTCTTTAGAGTATGAGAGTTTAGATCGGAAGAG
>JALLAW010000580.1:0-12280 GCA_036939535.1 Cyclotella kingstonii | reverse complement strand
CCAACTAAGTGTCCTACAACCTCCCCCACTGCATCTCCAACTGCATCACCAAAAAAAGTCCTACAGCCTCATCAACAGCTTCAACAACTGCATCTCTTACAAAGAGTCCCACAACATCACCAACAGCATCACCTACTGCAGCTCCAACTAAGAGTCTCATAGCCTCCCCCACTGATTCTTCAACTTCTTCACCAACAAAAAGTCCTATAGCATCACCCACTGCAGCTCCAATCAAGAGTCCCACAGCCTCCCCCACTGCTTCTTAACTGAATCACCAAGAAGAAGTCCTGCAGCCTCACCAACTGCATCTCCAACAAAGAGTCCCACATCATCACCATCTGCTTTTCCAACAAGTCCAACAGCATCACCCACTGCTGCTCCAACTAAGAGTCCCAGAGCCTCCCCCACTACTTCTCCAACTGCAGTTATTGATTTTTGTTTCATCTTCTGCATTACATTCAATCATTCGTCCCTTCATTCGACATATTTTTAATGTCTGGTGCAACAGGACAACTAACAATAAGATTAGATGCACGCTCCCTTCAACAGAACTTATTCATGTGAATTTCATCAACCTTATCATCAAAGTCACACTCTGATAAAGTAGTATCAATGCCAACCTTCATTTTCATTTGAATCAGAGTATTAATGCTCAGGGAGAAATTTGTCATCACTGGTTTCATCATGCATTTCACTATTTTCTCCATTATCAGTGATGCCAGCATTGAAAACATAGTTTAAACGTTTGCCATCGTGAATGACGTCATTCAAAACAGCATCAATTTCATCATTCTTGATGCTTGCGAAAATCTCAAACCCTTTACCATGATAAATATAAATTTTAGTACCATCACCAACACTTTAATGACCTTTATCACCGCAGTATCATGTATATCATTCCAGATGATCTCAACAATATCATCACTGTTTTCACAGAATTTTTAATACCCTGAATGGCTTCATTCACAGCATCATTGTAACATCATTCCTGATGCAATTCCCTTTATCATCAACAACACTTTCAACACGGCCCTGATGGTTATCTACATCGTCTTCAAAATCGATGTTTGTGGCAGGGATAATTGGGGCTGGTTCAATGGTATCATCAGGGGTGTGATGAATCTTCCTGTTTTCTTTGCACGAGTTGCAAGGGATCTGTTGGAGGTGGTATGGATATAGTATCTTCTTATAAGAAGAAAACATGTTAAAATTGACTTATTTTAGATTCCTCTTAATCATATGTGGTGACTGACACATATGAGATGAAGCAGTTTGTGGTGGTATGGAGGCTGACTTTTTACTTTGGCATGGTGGTGTGTTCAATGATTCTCTACTTGACGTGACCACAGTTGAGTCCTGGAAAAAATAATCCAATGATGATACACTAAAAACACGATAATTATAAGTGATGGCAAAACAAAATATGTGTTCTTAGGTGATGTGTGTAAAAAAGATTGATAAGTATGAGGTGATAATTGAATTTCAATAACACTTTGAAAAGGTAACGGTTCAAGAAATGACATCATGTGACATACTCTTATTATGAAACTATTATGTGACTTCAATTAGTATTATTGTGTTAAATGAGGTGTTTCAATAAATAACAGAAATAAAATGGTGTCTATTGAATAATTTCATTAAATGTGACCTCTTGGTTTTGCAATCAATTTACAGTGGCATACCATGAGAAGCTACAATTATTCTTGCTGTGTTTGAATATCAAAAAATTGTAGTGACTGAATTGAAATTATTGAACAATCTGTGACCTGGCACATGTAATTAAAAGTGGAAGGCAAATAAATTTGGAGAATTTCCCTTTAAAAATTCCAAGTCAGGTGTGTTGGATACAGAGTGGATGACTGACAAAATAAATTGGCAAGACAATGTTAGAGGTTTGATATTATTCTGATGTAATTTGCATCTAAAATACGTTAAGATGAGATAGTAGTTGATTGGTACAGTATGAACGCAACATACATTGTAGAGTCATGCTCATTGCAACCAACATCTATAAAGTAATAAATTAAACTAATGAAGAATACTATATTGTTATGTGTAAATTTAGTAATACGGCTAGATTATAACTCCAAAAATATTTTAATATGAGTTGAATTCGATGTTTTGGGGAAGTGCCTGATCCGAATCTGAAGCATAATTTGCTTGTGTTTTCCATTTTCAAATCTGAGCACTAGTTTGGGACTTTCCTTCACAAAACCTTTTCTGCACCATCAATGTGATATATCTGCGTTCCCCTAGATCTCAACTGACATTTCCAAATATCAGACATAATGCTCCTTAGTATCATCTTCCTGAAGTGCAGCAACAAATGTTGTCTTTAACCCACTCAAATCCACCCAGAGATTGAACTAAAGTGTATTGACCTAAGTCTAGTCAAATGACTTGCAAAATGCCACATGGACACTTTCTTTCCTCAAAATAAACTCTATTGTTTGATTTAAAGAGAGTACAGTTGACTGAGTAGTACTACTACTATTTTGAGTAGTTCCTTATCCACCATCTGTTGATTGTGAATGACAAAGATAAGTGGAGTATCCCACCTAATAGAGTACTGTTGAAAAGTTAAACTCTGTGCACTCCCAGCTAACACCAAAACCAGCCATCCACTATTGTTTTTTTTCATAATCCCACTTATTCTTAATGTCTTGAAAGCCAGCGCGACCCAGCCAACTAAATTGGATCATCACATGCATCTCTTTGTCATAATGATGTTGTGATGCCAGATAGACTGCGCTCTCCTTGCCCATTTTAATCTTGTTCCTAAATGCACAATGGATGCTTCAAATTTTTACATATTGCAATGACAAAGTGTTGTAGCCACTGCTAGTGAGACACATTAGATAAAGCCGCAGCTGTAGCTATTACTCAGTAGCTTATTGGGCAGCAAACTACAGAGGATTTTGGAGGTGCCACCATATTAGAAATAGGTGAGAGAATTTATGGAAGCATTGGGGACGAGAGAGAGCGTGATATGATATGATGGATCTACTATACCAAAATTATTGTCCACTGTACTATATGTACCATTGATAATGTACTACTACTATATAGTATAGTAGTATAGCTAGTACAAGTATGGTACTCACTCCTATCATTGAGTGATGCAATGCCTCTAGACTATAGTATTATATGGACATCTAAGTTTGGTGGTTACTTAAGAACCAATAAAATATTGCCTCAATACCTATGTAGGATGTGAACATTCAAAGTAATACACATTCCTATCAAACATTGGCATTAACAATAACATTAACATTAAGATTAAGATTAACATCAAGATCAACATCAACATCAATATTTACTTTTACATTTACATTTGCATTTGCATTTACATTTGTATTTACACTCAGGCACATGCGCACCCACACTCACACTTGCAATCATATTTTCTTCACAAAGTAATATTACTATATGTTTCTAGTAAGAAGCACCAGTAAACGCTCACATTATGTACTCCATTTTTTTGATTGTATGTAAAAATTGTGTATTTTGTTGCTTTATATGGTCACATTTCAAGATGGTTTGAGAATGACATAAAATCTTGTACTAGCATGTGCCACAAAGCCTATGGAAGACAATCTAGAGTAATATGACATGGGAATTCAATAATTCATCCATTTTTTTATCTGCACAGTTTTCTCAGGATGGACTAAAAGTTTGTAAAGGGCATTAAAAAAAGGTTTATACATATTCTATGTTTCATTAAGTTTAGCTACCTTAATGTATGTTATGATCATTGACTGACTGTGTTCATTGACAACAACATATAGTTGTTGTCATGCAATAATAGCTTGCCAAGTTTATTGATTGATCTGCCTCATATTTCTCTCTCTCTCATCACCACTACTGTAGCTTGGTTCTTTGTATAGGATGAGTGTTAATTAAATAATTTCTATACATCAGTTACACAGGTAGTAAGGTAAAATTTATTTTTTACAGTAGATTTGTTTCTAATCTTTATGTTACAATCTCATGTTGCCAGCAATGCTATTTCTGACAAAACTTACCCAGCCATCTCTCTCTCTCTCTCAATTCCTTGCGACTGATAAAAAACAGTTGAGGGATAGTCGTAAAAGACCTTTATGCAATACATCATTGCATACACAGAGGGGATAGGAGAGAGTTTGTGGATTTCTCAATCTCAGAGCCAATATTTTAGAGGTTTAAGAAAAGATGTTTTTTTGCCCAGATCAGAGCACTTGAGCAGTATTGATAAGCAACACCTATCATCATTTCTGCTTCATTCTACTGCGAATAGCAAGAATTATTGAGCACATGTCTTACAACCAATTGGGAAGTAAATGTGTAACCCTTACCTCCATGAAAGTAAGTGAGCTGGTTATCAATGAGTTGCACCTTATTAATTTCATTGAAGATTGAGAATACATCCTGATTATCAATAGTCATCTTTTAACCAGACATCTGGCCTAAATGGTAATGTTGAATCTTTCAACCCAAAGCTCCCTACTTGGCTTAAATTGATAGTTGCAAGTTTGTACTCAATCGTGAACCTCCATACTTTAGCAACACTTTTGCCATGTGATATGGGAATAAAATACACTTCTGAAGTAGCACTTCGCTCATCCATTTGTGTATTGCAGGCGTAAAGAATAACATCGTGTTCGTCACCACTGAGATCCAAAAGTATTTCATTCGTTTCTACTCCTCCTGAATTGAACATCATATTCGTACCTCTTTGTGATAATGATAAGGAAATCTTCTTTCCTGTCACTCCAATCGTTTCAGCTGGATTATTCAATGTGAGTTCATCATACAACATGGAAGAAATGGTATCGGCAGCGTACGATGTGACGAGAGTAATAAGAAAGGGAAAGTAGTATAAGGCATCACTACCCTTCTTACGATGTTTCATAGACGCGGCGAGTGACCCAGAAAATATCGCTTGGGATACCAGCTCATGATCGTTCGCTATGTTTTCTACATTTTGAAAATAGGTGGAATGCATCTTCGGAAATGAGCTTGAGACAGTGCACAAGATCCCAAGATGCACATCGCTCAGGGGACACAAAACTTCATATTCATCCAACAAGTTGTGGAAATCTTTCATTTGTTTCCTTTCATAATAATTGTTACAACTCGAAATTCCGAGACGTTGGAAAATTTCATCTTTGGGAATGAGTTGAACTTTGATTGGCAACGAGTGACCAGCTGTGCGAAACGCTCGTGTTCGAGGAAATATATTGAAAGCGAAGAAAGGTGTCATCAACATAGGAACAAGTGAATAAAATGTTACGATCATTATTCGTAATAAGTGCGGCAGCAAAAGGCCACGATCGGATCACAAGCCTGGTGTTGTTGATGCTGCTCTCTCTTGAGCTTTGGAAGCCTTTGTCAAACGGTCTCACGGTAGATCCAACGATATACCAAAACGGAGTATCTTTGTAGAAATCCCTCTGCGTCACCAGGTGCTGAAATACATGCGGCGTGACTTTGCATACCTCTATGTAAGAGGACTTTTACGTTCTCCACATCATATCGTACCGTACGCACCGTACCCAATGTCCATAGGATGGAAGTGTCAAAAATCCCTTCTCGTTTTCATTATTACAAAAAATCTTAGAAGTCACTGGAATCTATTGGAATGCAAAAGAAGAAGACACTTTTTGTGCCCAATGGCAGGGATGAAGGTTATCATAATCAACAATAGTGCTTCAGCACAGTCACAATGACGGTAAACTTTTACGGACCTAAAGCACAATCAAATATCTAGAAGGCCTACCCATTTACTTTTCTAAACCCTCGATTATTGTCCATGGTGATCATTGATGAACGGTTGATTGGATTCACAAGCTGCCTCACTGCAATGCATACCCAAGAAAAAAGAATCCCAAGATGCTACAACTACTTCCAGAATACAGCTATCGTTGATGTATCGTGTCGCTCCAAAATGGTCGATTGGCTCATCAAAATCTGCAGTGCCTTGCATCTCAATCGAGAAACTGTTGGCATTGCCATGTCATTCTTCGATCGTTATTTATCCTCCAATAGGGCACTCTCTGCACAATGCCTGAAGGACAAATTCAAGTTTCAACTGGCAGCCATTACTTCTTACTTTATCGCTGTGAAAATTTATGAGCCAGTAAAAATTAGCATTGATCTACTCGTCAAGTTGTGTGGCGGTGCATACTCGGATTTTTCTTTTTCCTCAATGGAAAAGGATATTTTATTTTCATTGGAATGGAGAGTTTCATGCCCCACTCCAATGGACTTCTTTCGTCTTCTCTTGAAATTTCTTCCTATTAGCAAGTCTGCTGATATTGATAAACTCACATTGAATGCGCAATACCACATGGATTACATTCTAAGAGATATTTATTTTTCATCTTTTCTGCCCTCTGTTGTGGGTGCATCCTGTCTTGCAGCATCTTTGAGAGAGACAAATGTGCTGTCGTTATCTCAGCAGTCACAATATTTTGACCAAATGTCTCATCTGTTAGAATTTGATGTGACAAAAGAATTCAAGGATCTTCAACAGCGTCTTACTTTTCGATCTCCTCGTTCCCAGCAGCTGGATGAGTGCCAACAGGAGGAAGTGATAGTTCTTCTCAAGAGTAGTAATGAAAGCAATTCTTCTCATGTTTCATTTCTAAAAGAAACATCCCCTATCTCTATTTCTAGCAGTAATGTGATACTATCAAAACAATTCAGACTTTAAAGTTATTCCAATTAGATGGACAGATGTAAGGAAAAATGCAAACAAAAGGTTCAGTATCCATTCTAGATGGAACGTACCACACCTGGAGTGTTTTCCTCCAAACATCTCATTGTTCCCTTGCTTCTTCCACAGCAAACACTTTCAATGAAATGATTGTCTAGGTATTTTACGCTCTACTATACTTTCACTTTGCAATTTAGTGCATCAATGTCACGAAAGGTACAATACAAGTGACACTTTTTGCAATTCATTTTTTGCAAATAATTGTCCACTAGATAGAAAAACTAGTTCATATTATAGGTAGGAGTGATAACCAATATACAAATTATTTAATGCTGAGTGACTTTACCTTTCAATATATATTTACGCTCAAATCATACGGTCAGTCCGTATATTATTCAACGGAAGTTGGAACTGCCGCAGGTACATGGGAGAGAGGGAAACTATCCGAAAGAGACGATTTTTATTGCAACCATGACAGCCCAGCGTCTGGCACAATTTGTGGCCATCGCACTATGTCACACATCACTTTTGTCATTTGGAGAGATGATGACGAATAACAGAAGCAACAATGGAACTTGTGGGCTTTTCATGGCAATATCAACCATCCCAAACGCCGGCATTGGAGTTTTTACCGCTGTGGTGAGACATGAACCAAGACGTTGTCTACTATCATCCTCTCATGTCCCAATGTCTTTCTTCTCAAATATCAATCAATCATATTCTGCAGCCCTTGAGGAAGGGTGAAAACGTTGGGTATCCAGACTTGGCTATTCCAGTCACAGACATTGACTGGCATAATGCAGGATCCAGACAGGTAAAATTGGTGATTTCAACTTTCTAGTGCGAAATGGATTGCAAGCTTACATTCATTTTCTCTATCATTGGAAGAAACGTGATTATCATTGGCTTTGGTCAAATGTAAGTGCGGCAATCTTATACAAGTTTTTTAGGAATTTACACTGGACGAAATAGTTTTTCTTGGTTGGATTATTTGTCGTTTCTCATCATTTTTTATGTGCGTGTCAAATATTTCATTTTTATTAGTATGATTGGCTTGCAACTGAGATAGGCGATCTGGAACATGAGGCAGAAGATGCCCAGGCGTGTATACCAGGAATGGGAGCCATGCCGAATTGCCATTTCCGTCTATCAAACGTTAAAGAAAGTTGGACGCGATATGATACTCTGGGTTTGCAGAGATTGAAAAGTCCTGGAGCCGGGGCATTTACGGGCTATCATGGACGTCAAAGTACGGCTCTCAAGGATTTGGAGGAGGGTAGCGAGATCTTCGTCAATTATGGGGAGGTATGGAATTATTCTTTTAATCATCCATGAGTACTTTCAACGTTTCTTATCTGCTTGTATTACCGTGACTTTAAAGTAGCACTGGTTCACTATGAGAGAAAATGAATTAGGTTTAGTCCCTATTGCACAGAGCTATACGGAAGCAGAACTCATACTGAAGAAATTTTACGCTCTGCTATCGACTATTGGCAAAAGTGGAGACCATGATTTGAAAAACGATTTATGGGACATAATGAAAAAATTTCCTTACAAATCTAGAGCATTATCTGCTCTTGTAAGTTTGGTCGACAGTGATTTATTGAGTGACGTTTTTATTGTTGAGTAAGCGAAAATCGTACCACCTACAGTGTTTGCTCACAATAATATCCATATATATATTCTGTTTACTAGCCTCAATTTTCAGAAACTGCCGATCGAGCGATTGAAGTAGGAATAAAAGAAACTGAATTGGAAGGAAGTGTAAGGTCTGTCGAGTGGCTCAAAAAAAATGGAAAATGTTTGGACAATCTTCGACCAGGTACCTCTACAATAAAAGATGCTGGACGAGGTGCATTCGGTGAGCTGTAGTTGTGTCTATTTAAGTTAATTAATTATTACATACTTGTCAACACATGCACTCAGCATTTTGAACTCCAATAGCTACAAGATTCCTTCCAAAAGGTAAAATTGTAGCTCCTGGGCCACTGATTCATATTCCATACAAAGATAGCTTACTTATGTATGGTGCTTTGAAGGATCAAGTTAATGAAAACGGTTATACTATTAGAAATACCAGCGATATTATTGGGAAACAACTCCTCCTCAATTACTGCTTTGGTCATTCTCAATCTACACTCCTTCTATGTCCATATGGTTCAGGCACAGCTTACATCAATCATAATCAGAATTCTCCCAATGTTGAAATACTTTGGTCTAATGCATCACAAGCCATGATTCACAATGCGACATGGCTCAGTATGTCTATAGATTTCTTAGATGATCAATTCTTTCCTGGTCTTGAATTCGACTATGTAGCAATTAAAGATATTCACCCAGGTGATGAGGTGTTCATTGATTATGGAATTGAGTGGGATATGGCATTCAAGCATCATATAAAACATTGGACGCCTACTGAAAATGCCAAGAATTATGAAGATGTTTCACAATTGAATTGCTTCGATGATGAGAGCTGTAGCAGCACGCCTTCTATTCGAACAGAGGATGAACAGGAAAAACAACCATACTCAGGGCAGCTCACTATATACTGTTATTTTAACTACTCAGATGAGAGAGATCCAATTTGGTCAGATGAATTAGATGATTGGAGAATCCACCATGGCAATGATTTTGTGAGCAAGTACCCATGCTCAATAATAAAGCGCAACACTGCTCAGAATGGATCAAGGGTATACACTGTAGAATTGTTCATTCCATTTCTTACTGATGGTCATTCTGAGGTGACTGAAGAAAATGATTATGAAAATCTAGTATTTGAAGGTGTACCACAGTATGGAATCCAATTCGTATCTGACAGATATAGTAGTGACCTCTTTTTACCCAACTCATTTCGTCATGAAATGATGATTCCTGAATCTATCATGCCAGAGGTGTGGAAAAATTTGTTGTGAAAAGTAAGTGCTTCATTCACTACTAAAAAAATAAATTAGACACTTTTAGACTGATATCTGTGTAGTTTGATTTAAATAAAGTTTTTTTCTCTACTCTTTTATCTATCAAATGCCCCTCAATTTCCTTGTCCTAATTTAAGAGTTTCAACAAATTGATTATTAAAACATTAATGGATATTGGAATTTTCAATACTCTAGCAAGCAGGGTATAGTAATAAAACTACATACATATTTTCCTTTTGTTTGACTCATTGTTCCAACAAGAGTTTGAGCTCTCAAAAATGATAAAAAGTATGAGAGCTCACCTCAAAATGCCATTCCTCCATGAATTTAGAAGGGAATGGCCTACTGGCTTGATTGAAAATTGCCCACTTTACCATTAAATTACAACAAATTAACTTTGTGCAACCTGACAGTAATCCAATAAAAATGCAATTAATTGTACACATACATTGGAGAGGATGACCTACCTGTTTTATGGAAAATTGTTTTTATCATTGGATTACAAAAGATTAACATTGTTCATGCAACATGATGAGAATCAGGTCAAAATGCCATTCATTGTACTTGTATGTAGGAGGGGACAGCCTACCTATATGATTGAAAATTAACCCATTTTACCATCACATTACAACAAAACTTATTTGATTCCTTTAGTCTGATCAGCTAGCATTTTATTCAGCACCACAATCAAAGATTATTCCATTCATAGATGGTTTGGATTCTGTTGATTGATGTGTCAGAAGTATGACCATGCCTAATAAGTTTCAATACCGCATCCCAAAATACTTTTCTCTTAGAATAATTTTGTTTGTTCGGCCTTGGCCTCTCTCAATTAAAGTGTAATCTCTAGCTGGCTTCTGACCGTTCCTTGCCATAAGATGAATTAATCATGTAGACAAGAGGCTAACTTAATAATATTTCTTTTAAGAGATTTAACCGCTATAGGGACCACTAATTTAAACGGTTGATATGAAACGCTTCCTATGCTATCCATTAACACTTGCATGAGATGTTTTTGTTCCATAAACATTGAAGATACATCATTTTACATATCCTCCAGGTGATGTTGAATACCAATGAGCTGCGACCACATGAAATCAAGATTTCCACCTAATCCAATTGATGAATTGCATTCACAGTCTACCTAATTGTGTTGTTGCTTCTTCAGAGGAGTGAGATCTATTGTCAATATTACATATGGGAACAATATGGACTTGATCTGCACGGAACACACATTTACTCCAACTCTTTTGATAGGATTCACATTCATTTTTTCACCAAAATTGATCCTGTCTGCTTTAATATGATCAGCAATTGTGTCACTTTGTCATATTGGATACCATCCAAAAATGACATTATCTATACTTCATTAGCTTTTCACTTTAGTAGAGAGGGAAAAGTTGTAACTAAGAGGAACAAATTGGACGGTGGCTTTGCTAAGAGAGGAAATGGAAGAGAAGATACAATCCAAGCAAAGGGGTCTATAAAATACTGGAGCGCGCATCAGTGTACATATGAAGTAGAATTTTTGTTTAAGAAACCTGGTCAAATTTATAGAACAATCTAGAGTCTTAAACTTCCCTGCATTCAACCTAGTAAATAAATACCTCATTTCAGGAAGCAGTTATTTTGCTACATACACGTTTTTCAGATATGAATCAGTCCAGTCCTAGAGAATCTGGCTATCAAATACATTTCTACTTCAAGAGAAAACATGAATCATAATTGGAACTATTTTATTTTGGTAGAATATCTCCAATAATACAGCAGTACAGTACTGACAGTAAAGGAAATTACTATTAGTGCAACTAACATGACTCTGTCTATAGAGTATAGAGCTGCTTCTAGTTTGGCAGTATGTATTTATACATGTAATGTTATATGGTAAGTACGGTAATTTATTAATAAGATAAAGTATTGTACATTAGCATAAAAATAGTTTAGAGCATACAAGGATGAACCCTGCAATAAAACTCGAATCTTTGCAACAAGAAAATGAAGAGATAAAATCATTTTTTCATGTAGGAATTAGTGTTTACTTTGTGATTCCTGCAATAAAACTTGAATCCTGAAATAAAACTCATTACCTGCAATCAAACTTTTACCTATCCAATTAAAACATAACTATTAAAGTTAAGTTTAGCACTAAACATAGGTAAGTATATATCTGCATACAACTATCGTCTCTCTCTATAGCGAGAGATGAATGTAATATTTTATGGTTTACATTAGCTACTGTCCTCTCTCGTCTAACATTAGATAAATATTACAATTTCTTTTACTGTCAGTAGTATAAAACCTACTAGAGTAGAGTGTTGATCGAATGACCTGCTTATGTTAAAGAGGTTGGTGACCCAAAGGTAAATAGATGCAAAGTAGAAGAGAAGAGAAGAGCTAAAGCGGCAAAACGGAGAGAGAAAGCAAGAAGTCATCGGAAGGGATAGGTGGAAGATGGGGTAACTAGGGCACTGGGGCAACTACTCTTATGTTTAGACAAAACAAAAATGTAGTATGGTTTATATGTTCACAAAATGGAAACATTTTGATTCCAGCTTTAAGTGAAGAGTTTTGTTCACACGAAATTCCTGCCAACGTACGGGGGTGCTGTCTCCAGCGGCATCTAAAAAGAGGTTTGTCTATCACTTTGTACAGTAGCTTTAAGTGCTAA
>JALLAW010000579.1:0-12265 GCA_036939535.1 Cyclotella kingstonii | reverse complement strand
ATCGCTAATGTTGTCAATATGCCATACATCACACATACATTCCTGATGTGTTTCATTTTTGCCCGTTTATTGACAGGAATCGCTAAGTGAGGATCAAATGTAAACAGGTAGTTCTACATATATGGAGACTGTAAGAAAAATACCTGTATATGTAAGACCCAAAATTATGTAGTTCTGCATAAATGATCATCTCCAATCTAACCCTTTATATAGTGTCACTTAGATGACACATTTATATAGTGTCACTTACACCACATAAATAAGTTCTCTCAGTATATGGGGATTAGCATATATTTTAATGTTACATCAGCCTTTTAAGTGCTGCATGATCCTGCAGGAAGATAACTAGTTCACATTTTCTGGAATCAAGGTGGAAGTATACAAGCTTAAGAGTTTTTGTCTCATGCTATCACCTCCTTTTCATATATATTAGTACCAGTGTAGAACATAAAAAGATATTAATAGCAGTTAAGCTAAGCTTCCTTTACTGGGGGGAGAGTACTTACTCATAATTCAGATTACTGCTTGTGACAAACTTCTCCCCTAAATCTGCCTACCTACTACTCGCTAGATAGAACGTATGCTTTTCTTCTCTTTATCGGACCCACACTAACACAACGCGGCAAAAAATGAAAAACAAGACAGCACAAAATCATGGCTTGCACTTGCCCTGCTGTTCATATAAAATACCACCCTGCAGTACTACTTGTGGCTGATGCTGCTGATGTTGCAATAGACCCTCCTCCTGCTGCTAACGCTGGCAACAGATGTGACAATGTACCCAGAGCTCGATCACATGACAATGCAAACGCTAGAGTTGGCCACCTCACTGTGGCCCACCACCTATCTGACTTCAACACCAACATCGAGATTCTGATGGAGTGGAATGACCCTTTGAGAGATAGGGACCACTAACCCACCACCCTATGCCTACCGCCATCGATCTCTCGATCAGACACAGTATTGATGAGGGATAACATCTTTGCTACTTGCGTGCCACCACCCAACGAGGTCTGCAACTTGCCAACATTGCATGGGCCAACCTGTGCAGTCAGCATCTTGACCTATGCAAAGGCCTTGATGCAGGACAATGTGAATTATTCTATGCCCTCAACAGCATGGCATGAATTACCCCAGACTTCTGCGACTTGATCATTGATCACCACAGGTTGTTGACTGTGGGGGAGTGGACAGGTGGACAAGTGCATCAGTCACCTGATCTGCTGCCTCTCAGATTCTCTGAGGAGTGGAGAGTCTGGTATGATGATCCTAGCCACTACTAACCAGTTCCTCTGTCTGTTGGTTTATTACCTGAAGACTCAGGTAGGAATCTACTGAACTGTCTGATGACATCAATTCACCTTGGAGGATATCCGTGGCCTAAGCATCAGTGACAAATCGAAAAAGACTAAGACAACTCCTCATTGACTCTCCTGACCCCAAATTTTGAAGTATTGCAGGGACATTTGAGCAATTGAAATGGCTCTTTTCATAATGCGTGGGGCTACTGAGACGCCTTTCGCAAATGTTATTTGCCGCGACCTTGAGCCACGCCTTGAAGATGATGAACCATCTTCTAACTTTGCTATTCTTGACGATGAGATGATAGCACGCGCCCAAAGTTTTTGCAGCCACAAAGGCACCAAAACAGTTGGCGTCTTTAATTCCACGATTCTAGAGGATTTGAAGTCTATGTGGCTTGCCCTCCAAACAATTTTCAACAAATCCAACAATAGTGGATGAGCCATGTCCCTTGAACTCAATGAATATCATCTCGGCGCTCTATTGACCAACTGATTAGGAATATTATGCGTGAGTTCCTACAGCCTAAGTACACTGGGGACGATCCATGAGCTATGTACACCTTCTACACGCTCAAACATGTCCTTCACATCAGGGCCTCAGACCTTGAAAAGCTCTAGTTCCATGTGATGTCCCAGAATGAGAAGATGGAAATGCTTCTTAGCAGCATCGCAGTCTTGAACTTTGACAGCGCCATCATGTAGGTTCAACATTGTACTGAGTATGCAAACAACTTCTACACCGCCAAGGACTACCTGGAAAATTGGTACCGCCTTCGGAAAGAGTCCCAAAAGACTGAAAACTGTGGCTCTAATATTTCTTCCATCCATACTACTCCTGCTCTTGATGCCAAGAAGAAAAAGGCTAGGGACAAGAAGTATCTAACCCCGACTCGTAACCGCTCGCCAAAGATCTTCCAAAGATCACAGAGAGTCTAACCACCTTATGTGAAGCAACTTTTGCACTTTATTGCTTTGATCCTGTTGATATTGCAAAACTCATCATGTCTCGCTCTGTGAAATATACAATTTAATCCCCTGAAGATAATGCCTCTTTGCCACCCAAGCATAAGTAGATTCTTCATTGGATACGTGTGGCTGAATGCAAGAAATAGGAGAGAGCTAGGAGGAAGGATGAGGCTGCATAGAAGAAAAGCTTGGTTTCTGGTATCACCACCGCGACAGCTGGAAACGCCCCTATTGTGAGTGACACTCAACCCGCTGTAGATCCTGCTGGCTTTACCACTGCAGGTCTTTATGCTGCTGTCAAATGCCATTGATGGGCCCTGCGGTGTGATGGCTTGTCACAACAGAGTTGCAGTTTGATCTGTCACTTCATTCCAGATCATCTTGACAAACAGACCTATGCCCACGACCTGATACCACGCCTAATACCTTCATTTATGCTATGCGCACAGCCCTTGCTAAGCCGGCATTGACACATGTTACTTCGTTGACTAATGATAGAGATAAAATTAAGCTCATGATAGAGCTTGACTCACACACTAGCGCCTTTATCTTAGGTCAGGGTACATTAGTTACTAATGATTATTGTAACCCAATAACAGATGATGCTTACAACATGAGACTGTCAGCAAAGACCTATAAGGTAGTCAGTAGTATTTTGCAATTTATCCATCCCACAACCAACAAGCTGTACCACCTCATCTTACATCAGGCGATATACCTACCCCATCTGGATCACAGACGATTAAATGCACTTCAGTGCACAGCGTCGCTGTAAACGATGTCCAGAATTTGAAGACTTGCCCTGCAGACAAAGATCATGTGATTGTGTTACCTGACCTGACACTCCACAAAACCTTCCCTTGTCGCTCAATGGGGTCTTCTTGTATTTGCCAGTAAAGCCGGTTACTGAAGATTAGCGAACTCGAACGACATTCCACGCATTGAATTAGCAAATGAGCACCTCAAATGGGACCCATACGATACTGATTATACGGTCCAAGCAAGATGATACTACGACCGACAACCATGGCTTCATATTACCAAAGATTGCCCACGCGAAGAGTACCTCGTAAGCTCTTTGACCTCCTTTGTAGGCAATGCATTGGGCATCTACTATGACGAGAGTTTTCTTCCGTCCTGGGTGCCACTTCCTCCCTGAAACCACATGATCACCTGATGAATGTCATTCGAGAAGTGACGATTGTCTCTAAGGTCGGTAAGGCTATCGACGCAACCATGCTTGCACAAGAACGACAACGCCCTGTCTCTGACAGACAAAGCTTTTATCTTAAATGGACGACATTGTAAACGCAAGCCCATTGCTGGTGGACACCGCCAGTGTCTACTTCATGGAAGAGTTTGTGACCCAGATATGCATATTAGGACGAAACTGAAGGAGATCAAATTGCACTGTACAGTGAGAGCTTGGAGTCCCAGCTCGTCTATGTACATCTGCGATGCAGAACACAACTGTGAACATCACCTTGCGACGCGACTACACGACGAATACCACCTACCCAAACGCGAATAAAATCTATTTCTAATGGACTATCAATCCAACCTCGACACTCCACTGACTCATTTGGAGGAATCTTACTATCAATATACTATAGGGGTCCTTCGATAGATCATCGAGCTTGGACGAATCGACATAGCAGCCGAAGTTTCGATGCTATTATCTTACCTTAGGATGTATGTCGACAGTGATCATGTAGGTGATCATAAGACGCGTAGACCCAGAGTTGAATACCTTATTTTCGAAATATGGCTCTAGTTTACTAGCTATTAAAAAAAGCAACCCGCGATTGAAACATCTGTGTTTGGCTCATAGCTTGTTACCCTGAAAATGATATGCAGGCCCTGAAAGGACTACGATATAAACTCATGATGATGAGAGGATAGGTTTGTGGACTGTCGTACTACATTTATGGAAATAATGTGTCCGTCATTACAAACACCCAGAAGTCTGAGTCGACTCTTAAGAAAAAAGAGCAACTCCATCTGCTATGATACTGTGCATGAAGCAGTAGCGATGGGAGAGTGCCTAACAGCACACCTACCGACCACGAAAAAGCTTGCTGACCTGATGACCAAAGTGACCTCTAGGGGCCTCGTAAAAGGATTATTGTACGACATATACGACAAACGAAAAATGACAAACTAGTTTTCTGCTAAGGTGAGTCTTCAGTGACATAATGTCGTATCAAACTGAAGGGGACCAAGAAAAGTAGTACGCTTTTGCTGGAACAAAGGGGGGAGTAAGTACAGGCATAAGTATTTCTGTCTCATTAGCTCAACTCGCTCATAAATACGCAAGTACCAGCAAGGTACACGAAATAGTCGCAGTAATGGAGCTAAGCTCTCTTTACTACGAGTGAAATTCGGATCATCGACTGTGATTATCTTGCCCCCTAAATCTGTCTACCTACTACTAGCTAGTTAGACTAGGCACATTTTTCTTATGATCACCTTATTAGTTTACTGTTAGATTTTTCATCAGACCATCGCAGTGCTCGTAGTGTTGTAGGTGAAGAAGGTCAAACGTTTCAAGGGCAATAATAATCACAAGAGGTCTGTCTTTCACAGCTGGATTAAAGTCTTGTTGTCAAATTCAGAGTGAAGACGATTCCCACTTTTCCTCGTATTGACTGCCTGAAAAGGTACTAAATTTGAGTGCTCCAATGTTAGTTCTGTCAGATTTAGGTATTCTTTATTAGCCTACGCATCCACATAAATTTGACCACTGGCTTTTCTAAAGTTTTACCAGATCAGTCTTAATATTGTGATGTTGAGTAGACTGTGCGGAACAGTATGGAAACGATCAGTTGGATTGAGGCACCAAGCTAGAGAAGGAAAACCTCCAAGGAGTAAACTGACCTGGCTGGAAAATTGCGGGTGAGGAAGGGAACATGCTCTGTTTGATCAAGATCATACCGTGACGGTAGATAAGAAATACAATCTTGAGGGGAGCAACCTGATACCTCTGTGGGAAGCACTTCAGAAGGAGATAAGCGCCACTTCTGGTGACAGGATTCTCTCGGAGAGTGTTTCCAAAAGATCCTTAACATTAAAAAAGGTGACCGATGAGACCTCGAACACGGACGAAGATCTCAGTTTAGGCACGATGACTGATGAGTAGGACGGAAAAGCTCTCTGACTTCAGAACCGACGATGAAAGCAGAGAAGCAAGGGTTGGTTGGAACACATCAGGAGTAATAAATCAATAAAAAAGAGAAAACAGACAGGTAGAAACATTCAACATCGGTTAATCAAAAGTAGCATGAATAATAATGTTATTAATAATACAAGTTATCTAGGGTAAATGAAGAGTATAGATGGAAATTTTAAGCATGCCTCTAGTCTTACATACGAACAAATCAAGCAAAAAACACAGCATCACCCACAGCTTTTCCAATAAAGAGTCCCACAGCCTCACCCACAGTTTCTCTAACAAGTTCTCCACTCAAGAGCTGAAGTATTTGAAACCATCCGATTCAAAACGACTAAGGTGCCAACGTCACCTAGACATCGTTCATGAACTCGAGGACACCCCAGGAGAAACTTTAACAATAGATGGATATCTCTACGAACTGTGCGACCAAGCGTCATGTAGCGCAGAAAATTCATTTCGTTGAACTGAGGAGACTATTGGGGAAGAGATGGAACAATGTGAGAGACATATAGCTGCATTTAACCAAGGAAAATAGAACATATCCACCGCCGTAATCCACGGTCATACTTGCCTCATGAGGGAGAGGGTCGTGCCAGATTACCGCTCTACCTACCAACTGGTTGGCGTGGGTCCCAGCGCTCCGAGGGAAACTCCCACGAGAGTGAGAACATTGTTAGCTGCTATCATGAAAATAAATGAGAGTATTTAATGGAAGGAAGCAAATCAAGGTTATATTTAACTCAGTTATCGACTGACCTTACCTCCAGCGATCCTTTACAGCCCCTACAGATGCAGATCAGAGCATGTTTTAATCCAATACTCTTTCAAGTCCTGGATCTCTATACCAATCTTAATTGTGTAAAAGTAGGAGCAATTCCGTTCTTTGGAAATGCTCCAAGTCAATATGAAGCAAGTACAAACTCCATTCGGATTACCCAGACAGAGCTTACGCAAAGCTGCCTCCTTACCGCTCAATCTCAGTACTGGTTGCGTTAGATTATTTCTACGTCGAACATTTAAACAACTACTCGGACTGCGATGACGATCGTCTAGAGACTTTCGTTAATACGCATTGGACAAGCTCTAATCATGATCAACAATTGCCTACACGCAGGTGGTAGAAGCAAACACTGAGACGTCTCATACAGACTCTTTGCCTACATGGCCAACTCAGAAGATGATTTTCCAGGAATAGAAGTCAGAACACATCCGCGTATGATGGAAGGACAGCAGAGACCCCCAATCATCACGGTGATTCCAAGAGAACACAGGAAGCGACTCGAGAGAGATAACACAGACAATGAGTCGATAGAAACCAAAACTACTAAAAGGCAAAAGATGACTTCTCTCTCTTCAAAATAAGTGACTATACTGCACCAGGATGGTTACACCTTCCCACTCGAAGCATCGCCCTTCCGAGTCATGGATACAGCTGAATCAAACCCTTCCACTATTTCAGAACTAATAGAGGCAGTAGCAGTAACCGATGAAGATATGAAAGCAACACGAGTTGAAGCTAGGATACATGCAGATATAGTGACAACATCGGCAAGGTTGATCTCTACGGTCCGAATCTGTGAAAGAAGTAGTGGCTAACATTTCGGACAATGTGGCACCCACTGCGAAGGAGAAAACTCCGATGGAGGTATCTCAATTAGAGACAAGTATTGAGGTACGGGCTGAGGAAGAAATGAGGAGTCAATCAGGACTATGGCTAATCATAAGACGATTGAGAAGATAATGGACACAGTATGTCTAAAGCCATCAGCAGCTGTGGCATGTATGAACAATAAAAAATGACGATATGAACAAGGAGGATGCCAAGGATAAATTTGTAGAGGGAAAAAGCGACTTGGTGGTACAAGAGCAGCCAACAGAAAGTAGAAAGGTACCACAAGTGATAACTCAAGTAGGGAAAAATCTATACCCTACTTTAGCTAGACCCAAATTTTTTTACGGACGTTATCCTAGACCTAGAGTTCTCTTTGATTACACTTACTTAAACGACAAAAAATCGGAATGTGAAACCTTGAGATAAGATTTTCCTAACCTCTTTGCTTCAGCCGAAGAAGTAGCATAACTTTCATACAGTAGTAGCAATAGCTGGGTAGCAGAAAGCTATGAACGTTTAAGACACGCCAGAGATGTGGATGAAGCCCACCGACTTCAATTTGTTGAGAAAGAGTTGTAACTGATTGAACATGAGGATCTCGAGGATATCAGAGCAAGGTCAATCCAGAAGAAGAAGTAGGATTGGGCCAGAAAATGGAGGGAATTGTTGAGGCCATAGACCCTCTTCAATGCTAATCAGGTCGATCGTGAACACTACTATACATGTTATATGTTATAAGTCAAATGTGTCACAGATGCTGCAGCATTTGTTTCTTGCACTAGCTGAAGAGTTCTGTCACTTGACGAAGCTGTTGTCCGCGGCATCTAAAAGACTCTATCTACCACAATGTATAGTTAGTACATGTGGTAATTTATTAAATTATTATAATAATAGAATACACCGAAATTGACAGTGACAAAAATAGAAATTCCCAGATTGATGAGAAGTTTACCATTATGTATACCATCAATATTGAAGATTTTGACAACATGGCTTATTGAAGCCATTGAGTAATTAGAAATGTAAAGATAGATGGCCGGGATCTACTTGATTGACTAGAGATTGACCTAATAAAAAAGGTGCTTTAGAGGATGCTGAAAAATTACGAGCGAATAAGTATGGGGACTGTGTTATTAACTTGAAAATAAAGATGAGATAGAAGATGAAACAAAATATCCAATACACAAGATAATGATAATATTGATTTGCGGCTAATTCCCAAAAGAAAAGAGCTGTGGGTGGAGACTTTTGAGGCCATGAAGAAATCACCAACATGAAAATTCGTGCTGGGGATTTGAGTTTTGGGGTCAAGTTGGAGATGTTGTTCACATCGATCTACATGAAGTAGACCAACCCAAAAATACATGGAAACAATCTTACTGGAGTGGTTGTTGAATAGTAAAAAATGAAAATTTAGAGTGAATTGCAAAAGTAGTGTGTTAACTCAAATTCGTATTAGTGTCTCAGTGGGACCTCGAGCGAGAAATAACCGGTAGCTTCTTGTTTTGAAATGTGTCATTCTTGGATGGCAAGGCTGCTCGTAGTATTTCTATTTATAGAGGTCAAGGGAATGGAGGGAATAAATGTAACTGCAAAGGCTCCTGCAAAAAATTTGTAGTTCATGTTAATGCTTGTTGTGAGAATCATGAGTGAATAATCAAGTGTTATCATGTTTTTATCAAGTTAAATCTAGCAACAGTCGATTATTGTTATTAAGTCTGAAAAAATTACTTTTATTGATGATGACAGCTTATACTCCGGTAACGAGAGTATGTATACTGCTATTTTTGTTAGCATGACAAATTATATAATGTAAACTGTCATTTATAGTAATTTTAATGTCAATATACAAATGAAACTTTGCAAACTGTGATGACAGAAAAGTGATTAATATGCATGTTAGTACTCGTATAGGTAACGATCCTGTATACAAAGTGGTACGTCCAGTATGTATACTGCCGTGGGAAAATCCCCATTTGTTTCAAACCACAATTTTTTGTGATTTTCTATTCTGTCCTTTTTTCTGAATCTCCGTATATGTTGCACTGTCAGTGTACACTTTGTTTTCACATTGGCAATCACAGTAAGAGTAATGTCATCGAGAAATGTAAGTTCACAGACTGTAATCGACAATATGTATAAAACTTGATGTTCTCTACTGACATCAGCGTTCTTAGTTTTGTGAAGTACTCACATATTTTTTGGCGAAGATTACAAAGTTTGAGGCTGAAACGTATGAGCTCATAACCTGAACTGTCAGAGTACATAGTGTCGGTAGACAGTATATAAGCTGGCCGTTCAACGCATATGGGTCCTGACAGTATATATACCGACCCAGTAAACACGCATGCTACAGGGTATGTGACAAAAATGCAAGTGGAATATGCAACTCCACTTGCATTTTCTACACGACTCCAGTAGAGGCATTCTGATTCCATTCAATAGGTGGATTCAAAATGCAACTGGGGCTCAACGCAATTCAGTTGCAATTGCAGTAATCATATATTATAGAGGTATGTGTCAAAAATACAACCCACGTTACTCTCCGTGTACCACTAGACTACATCGCAGATGGCGAGGGTCTCGTACGTCAATACACGTATGAGTGACGTGGCTGACCTTGTGCTAGATAAGAATTCGTAAGTATAGCGAATACAACATTGGTGTCAGCCAGCCACCAGTTCTGGCTGTAACCTTTAGTAGTCCTAGAAAGTCACAACAAAGTAAATACCTTGACAGGACTACTGACCACAGTCCGCCCCCTACCCCAAGTTATCGACTTTCTACGCTGATTTACTTTGTTTATCTGACCCAACTATGGCTCGCACGAAGCAGACACCGTGACCTTTGACCACTGTCGAGCATCCAGCCTGCCGCCAGACCACATTGGCCGCTAGAGATGCAGTCGAGTTTGGAAGATTCGCTCGATTTGGCGAACACACCTCCTCCTGCTGCTGCTGTTTCTGATACGCACACAGCAACGGCGGACCCGCTTGATATAAGGGCCTCGACCACAACCTCACCCGAAGCGCTTCTTGACTCTTCAAGCAATGAGGATCCGGAAGTGGTAACGATCGACGATGAAAATGCTCTCGTCACGACCCAGGTTGAGAAGCCTGCGACAACTTGCCCTGCCTCAAAGCGTTTCACGCGCAAGATGGCCAAGGCCCTTGACACCTCTGGTACCCAGACACAATCCTGAAAGGGCACGACGACATCTCTTGCCTGGATCCCGACTCCAACTGCCGCTACACAAAAAAATCCTCAACAAATGACGCTGCCCGTTGATACACGTGCCATTGACCTAACAAGGTCTGAAAAAATTATTTTATCTGCCGGCGCTGCGGCGTTTTGGCCTCATGATCTCGTGTCGCTGCTCTGCTCTATCTCAGGATCATCTTCCCAGAGACGCGCTTCGAATCGACCCCAAGCGAGCTCAGTAAAATAAATTTAATCGCAAACTTTCACGACAAGGACGCCGCAAGCCAGTATCTCCGTACCTTGGAACTCAACAATCAGCAAATGATGGACAACGTTGATCAATGTGTCTTTATCTAGTACCTCACTAAATTTGCCACGATCTCTCGATCAGCGGCTTTTATCATCCTCACCAAGTTTGGAATCAAGAACGTTTTCGAATTCATGTCAATGGAAAAGGAGTACGATAACGCTGTCGTCTTCAAATTGACCGACCCATTGATTCAATGTTGATTAGGATTGACCCTGCCGTTGAACACAAAGGTGTTCCTTAACAAAGCTGTTTATCAGTTCAAGGCAATGGCAAGGATGCCCTGCGACCCACTCTCAGGGGATCATTATCCGAAACGAATACGATCACAGAGACGGCAGTATGACATGAAGACTGCTTATGTAAACAAGGCCGAATTCCCCAATGCTAACCTCCTTACAGTTGAACAGTAGTGGCGGTTTTTAAGACCGTTCATCAAGAGTTGGCGACTTTGAGTGGGATAACAGGGATCATTCTCTCCTATACCATTCTCAAGAAGTTCATACCCTTTCCTAGTGTCCACGACCCGAGGAACAACTATGTGTCCTTGGATGAAGAAAGATCTGCCGCGCGCCCATCGTTTGGACCATGTCAAGCTCGACAGCAAGTCGCGAATTTTGTCGAGTACTCACTGGACCAAGACTTAGAAATTTAACTAGCTTATGACTGGCATTCACAACCATGAGCTCGAGCAAGCCATCATGACTGTTAGCCAAATCGAAGAGATGAACACGAATTTCAAAACCGCCAAGGAATTTTTGGTGTTATCCCGGTTCAAAGGGGACAACAGGAAACACATCTCTGCTTAGAGGTCATCTGTTTCCTCGGTCAGTACTTCTACTGCCAGCTCTGACTAAAGACCCCAACCCAGCCACGACCTCCACATTCATTGAGCATGCTACACAAGTATCTGCTGCCTGACGTGCATGACCAAACTTCGACCCTGCCGAAGTGACTGCCCTGATAAGGACAGGCATAGTCGTACCTCGCGTGTATCCTGATAAGGAGTACAAGGCGCTGTCAAAGGACCCCCGACAGGCTTAGCAATTTCTCCGAGATGCCGACCCAAAAAGCAAGTCCATCAAGAAAGAGTCTGCTGCGTGTACCGTGAGCGTCCTCACCACGGATCCTGCTTTTGGCACAGACTCTGGCACTAGCACTGGCACTACCAGCACACTCTGCTCCGCACAATGACCCAACTTTTGGACGCCAGCTCTCAAGAGCAGTCGCTTGAGCAAGACGATCCTTCGGGTCCAGTGAGTCCACTGCCGGAGGCAGGCCTCGACAACCTGTAGAGATAATCAACTTACCAGTTGTGAGGTGCGTACACTGGTCGTATCTTAATTTGACAAAGGCAGCTCGATTCGTTCAGCAACACGTTGGCCCTTGATACAGGACACTCGGCCTAGGGCTAATGACATAACTGCTCCAGATTTTGGTCGGTTGGCATGACAAAGATTTGGAAATTTTTAATTGTTTGTTCTTAATACAGAACACTCAGTTGACCAGGTAAAATAATTAATAAATGCTGTGCGCACGGCTCGTTTCCCAAGGACCCACTGTCGATCGACCATGACGTAAATCGTGTGACAGCTTAGTTCACTAGTAAAATCGACATGATTTTAGAACTCGATTCACATGAGAACACCTGTATGTTAGGCCGTAGTACACTAATGATCTTAGACCATAATAGACCCGTCTCA
>JALLAW010000578.1:0-12271 GCA_036939535.1 Cyclotella kingstonii | reverse complement strand
GAGCCTCTCGCCAGATGCGACGTGGCCAAGTGGCACTTGCCCTGCTCCTCATTTTTGGCTCTTATTTCCACATTTTTATTGTAACTTTTGCAGACACTATGATACAACTACAAAAAATGCTGCAGTACTATGGTACCATGCACGTCATGTACTATACTATTCTTACGTTGGCGTACAATGCGGTTACTAGCAGAAAGAATGAGAGCCATATGGGACATGGTAAAAACTACGATTTCAGATTTTGTCTTGCGTACATACCTTTTGTATGTCCTTCACAGAAGAAAATAACAAAGATTCGATTTTTGAGACCAGATGCTTTGCTGGACAATTAGCTTCTACTAATTCTTTTCATTTCACTGTCATTGACGACGTAACCATCTGGCATGTCGGTCATATTACTTCGCTCAGTTCAAGAAGGCACTGTTCGAACGTCCTGTAGATTAAAAAATGTCTTTCTTCAACTGTCACAGCGTTGGACATTCCCCAAGCCATGGTCCCATCATATTGGTCTTCCCACTCACACTCCTCGCTACTCTCTTCTTTCAAAGCACTTGGGCATTGTCATCCTCCTTTCTTGGATTGCAAGTTCGTTCGACAACTTTGCAGCAAAAAGCCTCGCTGAATGATTTCAGATCCAGATCCAATCTCGTCATGCGCAAACAAAAATCATCGGACAAACGCACTGCCCGATTGCAACGTGGCATAGTCGATAGTACAGAATTGTCCTCTTTCACTCCTCCATCTCTATCTTCGTCAACTAAAATATTGTCATCTTCAATCTTGACCGAATCAAAATGGAAAGAGAAAAACGTTAGATTAAGAGTTAATAGGAATGAAGCGAATGATTATGAAGCTAGTGGTGGCAGAGGGAGAGCCAGAAAGAGACTGAAGCTCTATAATTCATTTGCCTCCTATCATTCTACTTTTCTTGAGCTCATTACAGCTGAATATCAATTGGAGGTGAGCATCCTAAATGCAACATGTATCATACCGTTTCAAGGCTTGATCGAGAAAGCACATATATTGGTTAAAATTGTTATGATGTTTGATCAGTTGTGTACAACGTTCTAACATAACATTGCATACTTCATTCTCTGTTAAAAAGGAAGCAGAAGTTATTACACGCATTGAATCCTCGATCTCTGATCCATTTTCATTGGAACTATCTGGGCATGCTCTATTTGATATTCATCCGCAACGCCGGGGCAATTTTTTCAGTGATGAAGTTTACCGATTAGAGAAGGCATGGGATGCTACCACAACATTTTTCGCAAGTGAGCACCCCGACGATATGAAACAAAGTCGAAGAATATCTCCGCTCCCGCCAAATCATAAATTTGCATGTAATGACGTCGTTGTCATATCGCTTCAGCCGCGAGGAACAGGTGATTTTCTAGGGTCATCATCTGTGCCCATACAAAAAGATGCTGTCCTGGTGGAGGCTAGGGTACTAAATATTGGCCCTACGTATGTCGATATCGCAATCCCAGCGGGTAAGTTCTCAAATGTCTTTGGTCCAGCATCCAACAATATTGGTGACGAGGGCAAAGGAGACCCAAATATGCGTGTTAGGGTGGATAGATTTTTCTCTGATGTTCCATACAAGAGAATGGTGTCAGCTTTGGGGCAACTAACGTCACTACAAAAGGATGGACGTGTTGACTCCACCTTTATTACTGTCAAACGAATGGGCGGGTTTCAGATGGACAGTCTTTTGAAAGATTCCATTCTATCTACTTTTGCGAATACTCATGAGATGAATAGCCTTTTTGATGATTTTGACCGCACTCAGTTAGCAGAATTAGTGCGTATTCTTTTGTGATTTGTAATATCTTTTATCTTTCCTCTTATAAGTATCTTTTTCAATCATTAACGCGCAGGCAAAAAAGCTGGCAAAGCCTCCTCTCCCTGCATCAAACGAATTAGCCAATCAAGTCATGACTTACATACAAGTGAATCCAAATCAACTTTTTCCTACCTACAATGAGCCTCAATTGACTGCCATCAGAGCTGCATTGACTCGAAGATTGACTCTTATACAAGGTCCACCTGGTGCGCATGCAAGGAATGTAGAAATGTTTTCCTTGGTCATCTCTCACGTTTTGATTGTATTTTTCGATCAGGGACTGGTAAAACAACAACGGCAAGCACGATTGCGTTTGGTTTCGTTCACCAGTGTCGTAATGTATCACCTTATTGCAAAGTCCTCGCCACGGCTTTCAGCAATGTTGGAGCTGATAATCTTGCGGAGAAGTTTCTCTCTCTTGGTTTAAAAATTGTACGTGTAGGTAAGCCATCTGGTGTGATGGAATCTCTACGACAATATACACTTGATGCTGCTATTCAAAGAGATCCCAATGCACAGAAAGCACTGGAAGAAGCAGCCAAAATGACTGCGAAAATTAGAGTATCAACTGATGCCAACGGTATGCGGAAAAATAAAGGCTCAATCCTTGCTAAGCGAAAACAGCAGGATGATGCCACTTCTTCTGTGAAGGCATCCATTCAGGTGAGGACTTCCTCTTTGATTGTCTCGTGTTTTGGAGAAAATTTCACCGGAAGTTCTGTTTCTTTCGTACACAGGCGTGTAATATCGCTGCAACTAAAGCCCTCCGAGAAGCCGATGTAATTGTGGCAACATCAATTGGAGCTGCGGATGCTCAGCTACTAGCCGCATGTGGCATTTATGCAGAAGATGATGACTCCAAGAAAATTTCTGAGAAATCTTATCAATCCCAATCCTCATTTGGTGTTGTTCGTGAATTTGCACCGGATAATCTGCCCCCTCTTTCAATCCCTTTCGTTATTATTGACGAAGCCTGTCAGTCTGTTGAACCAGCTAGTCTCATTCCAATAGTGTCGACTAATACTTGTCGATCACTTGTAATGCTTGGCGATCCATGTCAGGTATGACGACATATTTGCGATTGTGCTGAAATTCCCAATGATGTTTTTCACGTTTCTCTTGACTCATGTTCCAATAGCTACCCCCCACTGTAAGAAGTGATAATTCATCAACAGGGGATTCACCTCTCTCAATCTCCCTCATGGCAAGATTGGCATCGATTCCGGATTTTCACCCTGTTACCGTAACTGCTCAAAAAGACCGGACGCCTATTGAAACGAAATTTATGGAATGTAAAGCAACTAGACAAGCTGTCTCTAAAGTTATCAACAAAAATAATGGCATTTCCTATCGAAAGCAATTTTCAGGATCATTACTTCTTTCGATGCAATTCCGGATGCATCCATCCATTGCTGCCTTCTCCTCTGCCATATTCTACGACAGCCTGTTATCATCACCTCTCTCACTTACCACCCAGCGACAGTTTCCTAAAAGCCTTCGAATTCAATACCCTGTAAACAATCCTGAAATTTCAATAAGATTCGTGCACGTTGGGGGGAGAAATAATGAAGAAAAAGGAAGAGTTCCAGAATCAAGTGGAATCTTGTCAGGCTCAAGTGTATTAGATTCTTCCCAAAATAGTTATAGTAATGAGGTTGAAGTGCGAGAAGTTTTGTCCGTACTTCGAACACTTTTGGGCGGGAACGAAACAACAGATGGAGATATTTTTCAAGGTTCGATTGGCATCGTGACACCTTACTCTTCTCAAGTTGCCTTAATCAAATCGATGATGGTAGAAAGTCAAGAAGTGCGTATGCTTACACAAAGATCTTCGATTGAAATTGAAGTCAAGTCAGTGGAGTGAGTACTTATTGAGCTTGTTGCTCTCTCAATTTAATCTTAAATGTTAATTTCACCGCAAACATTGTCTTGATTCATGTCATTTCTTGAAGTGCGTATCAAGGGAGGGAACGTGACATTATCGTTTTCTCAGCGGTTCGCTCTAACCGACAAGGACGAGTCGGATTTTTGTCTGATTGGCGTCGAATGAATGTTGCACTGACTAGGGCCAAAAGTGGCCTTATTGTCATTGGTGATGCCGATACCCTGAGAGAAGACGAACACTGGAGTGCATTCGTGAGTTGGTGTAAAAACAGTGGCTGCTATGCTGATAAAAGTTCATAAACATATCTATTCCATGGAACGTTTTATACTGATAAGCCTATATTAATGTGAAATTGAGTTGCTTTTTTGGTTGAATAAATCAATCGTCCAAAAACCTCAAACTTTTCCATCTACTTCCAGTCTTTGATGATCCAATGAATTTGGCATTTTTGGGTCTTAGTGTTTATTTACATACGAGAATTTGAGAGTTCCAATACTAGTATATCTCTGGCCCCTGCCAAATGAAGCTCGTCCATTACCTTCGCGATGTCGTTTTTCTTCACTAAACTAGATACAGAGTGTCCACCATCAGTAAGCTGTGTTATGGTAGGTGCACGCTTTCCAGGAGTAATTTGAGTCACCACCGATAAAATTTCTGGACTGCAGTTGTAAAGGACCAAAGAAAATTTCTTGGAGGTGATAAATCCCTCAATTCGGTGTTTTAACAAGTCAACTATGCTTTGGTGGGTGGAGTGTGGATTGGCAATCAGGATTGCCTTGAATATTGGAATCAAGTGGCAGATCGGTTCTTCAGAATTATCAAAACGGACACTAGATGTCTTTATGTATGTATTGCAGACAATTACATCTCAGTTTTTCTTACCTCTGTATCAAGAATTGATTCAACAATCTCCAATCCAGCTGCCTGAATGCAAAAGAAACGAGAAATAATAGAAAATGAATCACTCTTCATAACATCGCACGTAAAATCATTCACATGCGAGCATGAGTTCATCAAATGAAAGACACACCTTCATTGTAGTTCCAGTTTCCACTAAATCAACAACCGCATCAGCCAGTCCTAATCCACATGCTGCTTCTACACTTCCACTCACAAATCTGATGTTTGTCGAAACTCCCATTTCTTCATCCAAAGGATCAAAATACTTCTTTGTCAGTTCGGGAAAGCTAGTGACAATCCTCTTGCCAGCCAATTCCTTCACGCTTTTTATGGAATTAACTACTGGAGCCTGTACACAAAGTCGACATTTCCCGATACCTAGGTCCAAGACACGTTCAACCTCTAAATCTCCATTTTCTTCCACAATATCTTTTCCTGTAACGCCAATGTCAACATTTCCCTCTCCAACGTACTTCGGTATATCTGATGCCGGTAAGAAGATGATGGTCATTGGAAGATCCTTGCACATTGCGATATCTAGCCGAGGTTCGCGGTAGTATTCAACGCCGGCACCTTTGAGCATGTCAGTAACTTTTTCATAAAGGCGGCCTTTTTTTGGAACAGCGAATTTGCAATGATCTTTCGGGATAGTTGACTCCATGATGGCTGAGTGCTAAGCTGCGCGATATTTTTCGAATATGCTGATGTATTGGTGGAGTATTGAAGTTAAGGGATTTCAAGCCGTTAATGCAGGTACGAATTATTGAAGATTTACGACCTTCGATGCTATGTTAGGTTGAAGTTGAAGGGATGTCTCTCTCAAGAGAGAGAGGGGAAGAGAGGTAAAATAAAGGATGATTTTGCGAATTCTGTAGGGGAATGTAAAATGACATAAAGGGACACAAAATGAGGACACGAGGATGAATGCATCTATGCACACAGACTCTGCTCCTGATGACTGCTGCACCATGACACCTGAGATGATGGAGTTAAGGGACTCTCAAGATGAATACCAGCTAGCAGAGTTTAGAGAAAATACCCTAAGGGCAATTACCTTTCAAGGAATAATGATCTTCTTACCATGTCCATGGATGCACAATTTAGTTTTCAATACAGACACAAATGCACAACTTTGATTCACCATTGTGGTGAAAGTGGAAGAGAATTCCCTAAAATGAAAAGGCGAGGCAATGTTTTTGGAAGAACATACCATAAGTCATATTGAAAAAATTATTGCATGGGCTTAGTGTGTCAAGAAAAAGAAAGTGAACAAGATGAAGCTATCCACCTATGCAGACAATGGTGATTTAGCTGAATTTATGGAAATAACTCACAACAAAAACATCTTATGCTCATGAGAGAGGACAGATTCACCCAACAATGTAGTCAAGTAAGAGAATGGAGGCTGAAGGACTATCAAACAAAAATAAGGAGAGTTAGTTAATGAAAAAGATTCACAAGAAAAACCTTGACTTGAACAAGAATAGAGAAGAGAGGAAGAAGATTAGGATAAGTTTTTTGAGTCAGACATCCATCTTGTCTTCACTGCTGCCTTAGCTGATGGTGACCTGCTTGTTGAAAAGATTCCTGAATCTTACAAAAGATTATAAACAGTGAGACAGTGGGTTTGGCAAGAAAGAACTACTCAGCCAATTCAACTTATTAGGATGTGATAATGTAAGCTTTACTCAGGAGTTTGTCTAGACCTTTTATTTGGGAGAGATACTTTGGAATAGAGACAACACAACACACAGCAATTTTTGATCTCCTCCTTCTATGTTGGCCACCCCTTGTAAGAGAGCCAAAAACAAGCATACTTTAGCTGTCACCTATTTGAAAAAAATATGAAAATAAAGAAACTAGTGACCAAGGTACCAGCTAAGAAAGAGAGAATCATACAAGTGCTCACCTACTTTGATGCACCTTCTGAGATCCTTTTTGTAAAGTAGAGCAATCACATCAAAAACATTGGCAGACTGAATAAACTTATCAGCAAACAAAAATTAACCTTTGGATCAATGTTAGTACATGGTAGAAACTCTTGAGCAAAGTGTCTCATGTCAATGGTCACACATTGCCAGAGATGTCTAAAGGAAGATGGGGCATGTGAGGACAGGGCATCAGCAGACAATAAAAAATTTAAATTTTTCAGAAGTATTAACAAAGTCATGAACAACAGGTTTGATTTCATCTTACCAAAAAATCATAACAATATAGAAAAAGAAAAAGAGCCAGGGGATGTAAGTGCCAGTGAAAGGAGAGTGTGAGATATAATCAGGAAGAGCACAAGCAAAAAATTATCGTATGAGAAGAACACTGACCAGATGTCCACATTCTGTGATGGAGAGAAGTGGAAAAGGGACCATGGATATTCTCAGCATTTCAAAGCCATCATTGTCTTATACTTTCAGAGGAATCAATAGAAGTATCATGATCTGTATAAAATGTGTTCAGGAAGGGCATAATACTGGATAATGAAACATAGGCCATCATATCATCTGAGTTGAATTGAACTGATCATTTGAATGAAAGTTCTAGCACCTCATGATAGTTTGCATCATAATTACTACATCTGACACTGTCATTGTGTTTGTACTATTACCAACCCAGTGTGTATTAAAGGATGAGAACTTATACTTTCAGAGGAATCAATAGAAGTATCATGATCTGTATAAAATGTGTTCAGGAAGGGCATAATACTGGATAATGAAACATAGGCCATCATATCATCTGAGTTGAATTGAACTGATCATTTGAATGAAAGTTCTAGCACCTCATGATAGTTTGCATCATAATTACTACATCTGACACTGTCATTGTGTTTGTACTATTACCAACCCAGTGTGTATTAAAGGATGAGAAGATCAAGGACAAGCTTGAGTACAATAAGGAATGCTTGTTTTTAAATATTGTAAGACCAGAAGATTTATCATATGTTGTTGCTAAGCTCAATTATATCATGCATGTGTAGGAATCCAACACAGGAAGGAATTTTCATACTAGGTCTAACTTCATCCAATTTTGCATCCTGGATCCGACATTAGAGCAAATAAGTCGGTGTAGATCCACTCTAAATATGCGCCAAAAATATTGAGAGTGCATGTAGTATATCATACTAAAATTTTACCTCAGATAAAGTAAAACTGCTTTTTATGTATGTAAATTGAAGAACTAATACATGTTGAAAACTGTACGTGAAGAAACATCGCAATATTGACGATCAAATTTTACGTATTTCTACGATAAACTTACGTACATATTAGGCCATCACCTGAAATAATCGAAATTCATACATAAAATTATGTATCATTACGTAACTTTACGTCATTATCAAGCTAAATATAAGTACATTTTATTCTGTCAAGCAGAAACCAGTGAAAAATGTACTTAAAAATAAATTTGAAACAACAAAACTTTTCTTGCGTTTTACTCTCAAGTTGCGCCATTTTTATGCCAACCACCAACAGCGTTGAAATTTGAAAAATAACTTCCGTAATTGCACGTATGATTTCCGAGTATATCGTCAAAATTTACCTATGATTGACGCCATCATAGATACAGGTACAAAAAATATGAGAAAAATTTCGCAATAATGACTACTTTACGTCTGTTCTCCTATTTCATGCGGATTAATTACACAATCGCTGTTTAATTGACGGGAAACCGCAGAAAACTTCTTCATCTTCATGTAAACTTCGGGAGAATGAAATGACAAGTCGTTTTTACACAATCAACCGCATCTTTCAATAATTAATATTATTAATTTTGATCTAATTTAATGAATAAAAAAGATTAAAATCAAATCAAACCACATTCTTTACCAATGATATGCATTTTCTGAAGCAATCTATCGATGTCCATTTGGAATCGCAAATAGTATTATCAGTTTGGTCCTTCATTTCTTTTCGTATTCGACAGTCATTCTCTCGAATTCCCACCCACAGAATAAATGGTATCACTTCTTACAATCATCTATCAATCGACGCTCATTAGATTTCTCAAGGAGTTCACATTATCTTCAAGGAAATATTGCTTGATTTATGAATACGCTCATGTCATGAATACATCAGCAGCAACCAATGATACCTCAGTTGTCTTCTTCCATAGTTTCAGAGTTTTTCCCTAGTTTATTGGGTTGGCTCAAAGTAATCTTCTCCATATTGAATATGTATTTCAAGGAATAGTGAATGATCACTTTCAAATTTAGTGCTAGCTAAGAAAACACATCACCTTCTTGGAAAAAAAGGGTCTCATGGCAACCATTCAATTCATGAATTGCCTGACAAGTTTCCTCCCTGATGTTTTGATCATTATCTGACTTACCAGAATCCAATTGATGGCGATATGCTGCATCACCAACATTAGCAATCGTGGTGGAGAAAATGTCTCCAAACAGAATGTTTAACAAATGGTGCATGCACTGAGATTCCCTCCTCATGCGATGGGCAGTAAAATTGACCTCATAAGAAAGGATATCATACTCTTTGTGGTTCTATATTGTATCCTTGAGTTTTGTCACCAATACAACCTTCGATACAGGATGCTACAGGCCTTGCGTAGATTTTTGACAACATGTTTGATGCCCCAAAACTTTCAACGAATAGCTGTTCATCAATGATCTGAACATCAGATCATTCAACTTCACTGAAAGGAGGTTGTTCTATCTCTACCTGCGTTTTGAAGGAGGAACAAACTGCATCTGATAGGCTTTGGATCGAGATCTTCCACCTTGATTATCTGCACAATATGATATAATTGTGACATCATTGTATGTGACTATTTTAAATTAGATATGACATGTAGTGCGGCAAGATAATGTTCGCATAAACTCTTCATTTAAAATAAAGAAAGATTTTGATATTGAATTCAGTGAAAATACCTACTGGGTCTTTATTATGAAAAATTCTAAATGCACGCAAAGAGGAGCAGGAGTAGGTAAAAAGACTGATCCAATAAAATCAAAGAGCAACAGAATGATAGTATTGTGATGTATTAAGTGAGTGATAGTAAAGATATCTTATCGACTTGTAATAGAATGAAGACATCTACTTCTGAAAAATATTACAAAACTCAACATTGAAGGTTCTGCAAAGAGAAACGCACAAAAAAAGAAATTGATATTAATTTAATTGGTGCTCGCAGTGTTTGATGGAAACTTTTTTCCTATAAAATTAATTGACTGCCTCATTCTTTTCTATTGAGTAAAAGTATGATTAATGCAGTACATTAATTGTTCTCACACATTTCTTTTAACACTAAAAATACTTTTTTACCAATAGAACTTTGATTCGAGAGGTAATTGTATATTACTAAATTCAAATTATTTTTCATATCAATGCTACTGCGATGACAAATTAATGCAACAAAAAGTAATTTCATATCAAAGGAAAGTCAATTTCGGTACTACTAAATGAGTTCTAACTATTGGATCAGAAGCAAGTTATACCAGTCAGATCTATTATTAGTTTGAGAGAGATATTGAGAGGTCAATATATGACTATTTCATCTAGTTTCTACAAAAAAGTAATGCTTTAGTTCTAATTGACTTTTGATTTACTTTGATTGGCAATGTACCGAGTCATTGAAATAATTAGATGTCAGACTGGGTGGGAGCATGAAGAAAAATTCATAAATATGTATTGAGACTTGACGAATGTAGAATTCATTGAGGATTCAAGGATTAGAATTATCGACTTCTCAGACCTTGATGTGCGACACACCAGAAGAAAAACGTGACTTCTGCATACATATCTAGTATTTCAAATGTTATCAGAACACATTGAAAATACATTAGAACATCTCATTCACCATAACATGTAGAGTGCTACTTGTCTCGCAAAGAATATTGGTTTTACTAGCTTCATCTAGTTGAAGTGTTCATCATTTTTAGCATAAACTAAGCTTCTAATATCCAAATACAATTAGTTGTGACTGCTTCCACTTAGCTGTAGCCTCTGACATCCCCCATCAGCATTTGTCTTATCTAACAGCCAACCTTTTACAGCTTAGATACTTTCGACCGAAAAAACTCTACGTAGTTGTTGTAGAGGTTTGTTTAAGCATAAACTAAGCTACTAATATCCAAATACAGTCAGTTGTGGCTGCTTTCTCTTAGCTGTAGCCTCTGACATCCCCCATCAGCATTTACTCTCCCAGGTGTGTCTTATCTAACAGCCAACTTTTACAGCTTAGATACTTTCGACCGAAAAAAACTCTACGTAGTTGTTGTAGATGATTGGTAAGTTCTTGTGTTTTGACTTTTCGAGATTAAAGTCAACACAAGTTACTCCCACAAAATTTCCGTTCAATGATTAATACAGGGCGAAGAGAAGGGTGCATTCAAGTGTCTCCTACTATCGTCCAGGCTCTGGCATCCTTTGTGTACCCTGAGTTTACTGAAGACTGTGCCCAATGTGTTCAAAGACTAGGAGTGTGAACAAGGTCAGTCTTGCAAGCGTCCTCATATCATTCATTTGTCGACTGTTGATGAGCTGCAGGATGCAATTGTGGTCCATAACCACAGTATGAAACTAAAGCTTTCAGATGCGACCGAGCTGTTTCCATTCGGCATATAGATTCTACTGAAAGTTTTACGATTTATGTTCAAACTGCACTTGTAAGCTGTGAAAAGATGGGTCTTGTGAAGCTTTATGAAGTAGCAAGGAAGCGAGAAAAGGATGCGGCACATGATGCAGAAGCCTATTTGACTAAGTGTGAAACCTCTGAAGGGGAATCCACTGAGTAAAAGAAAGCTAAAACACGATAGAAGCCAGAAGACGACATTGACACCCTTCACAAGAAGGAGCAACAGAAGGTCCGTTTAAGCCAAGTCAGAGAAGTCTACGGTCATTGATAAGATGCTTTCTCTATATGGGAATCTCTTGTCGGAGGATGCTCGTAACTCTTGGGATAAGATTTGTTGTGAGATGACCGAGAAGACCCCATGGACAAACCTTGAGGGCGTTGAGCATGATGAAGTGCGCAACCGCAGTTAAGATACATTTCATAACTGTGTACAAATATATCTTTTTACTGTCTCTTCATATGACACAGCCGAGAGGCAGTGATTCTACATTTCCAACACTCTCAAGAAGCCTCAAAAGTCCCGATCAGGCAGCTCTTCCAACGTAATGAGAAGCTCAACGATACATTATGTAGCTGTCCTGTGTTTATGACAGCACGTTTGCTACTACCTCTAAAATAAGGATGAATGATCCATTCAATGATGAAAAAGAGCGCCATGGTGGTGGTAGAAACAACTTGACTAATTTATGAGCAATAGTGCTCAGCTATGCTACTAATATGATGTGGCTGTATTCTGTGCTAGGAATAGATGGCTGAGAGAGCCCTGAGGCCTGTCCAGTCATCCTCTAGCAACAGACCCTTACAAAGGCAATAAATAGCCAGAAAACAGAGTATGAAAATTAAAAAAGGGGAACAGAAACCCAAATTATGTGCATTATTTAGCGTGAGTCGGGCGGTGTGCCAAGTGATACGCAGGCGGATGGTATTTGGTGTGATAGTCGGCCAGATTGGTGAAATCTTTGTCCCAGTGTATTCGGAACTGGCTTTATGCTTCCCGACATTGGAGTCAGAGGAGGCGCATCCATAACGTTTTGATTCGTCGAGATCGGAAGAGC
>JALLAW010000577.1:0-12280 GCA_036939535.1 Cyclotella kingstonii | reverse complement strand
GCCTCTAATATTATTTCTAGTAACAAATTAATTAGATAAATTAACTAGTTAAAAATGTCTTAGCCATTTTTGTATTTGTTCTTTATTATTTTCGGACATAGTGCTCCTAACTCGAAAAATGGGTCAGTTAAATAAGGGGGGTACTCACAGCCTGGCTCTCGATTTTTGGTCAAAAAGAAAAATCGTAGGCCTACGTAGGATTCGTCCAATGAAGTCAACTGTACATAGAGGTAGACAAAAATCATATATTATTAAAATCCCGAGTAGTACATCTTTATACATCCCACCACAAGCCCTGCCAATTGTGCTTGCACAAACGCAGTGCAAAGCGCACAAGCTTGTGTTCTCAGTTCAGTTGTGATCAAAACATTTTCCATCACATCCTGCTGAAATGTTGATTTACAACAAAACAATAACAGGATTATGAGATGTCTTACACAAGTTCAAACAGCTTTGGCAGCAATGTCTGAACCTATACCGCAAGTAGGAATAAAGGTGCACTTGCTAAAATCAGGTTCAGGACATATGAAAATGACATTCAGACAATTAAGAAAGTTTTTGCAAGGTGCAAAGTGTGTTAAAAACTACAAAGTTTTTATCAAAGTTTCCTTGCAATTTTTGTCACATTAGTGATAGGGTTGAGAGGATATATTGTGTGAAAAGTCTCACCCAGAAAAAAATGTGAAAAACATTTAAAAGTGTCTCAATTTTTGTTGTTGCTAGTAGTGAAGTTTTCTTCTCTCTTAGAAAATGGGTATAGCTGAAATAGAACAACATGTAAACTATGAACTTGGGTTCACACAAAACGTGAGAGTAGTGAGATAAGCATGTTTAGTAGGACTTTTCCATGATTTACTTGGGGAAATCATTTCCATTTTGTCAAAGGTGGTATATTTCATTCCCAGGAAGGATGGGTCAGACTGTGAACTGTATTTTTTGGAAAAGAATGACCAGGAGGAAACAGAGTCTCTGTTGGACAATAAAGAGCAGTAGAAGTTACAGTAGAATGGCTCAGGGTAGTCAAAATGGAACCTCATCCATGATTATTTGACACTTGGAATAAATGTCCAATAACGAGCAATAGTAATGTAATCCAAAATCACACTGCAAAGATGAAATAATTCGCTCCTCCTATGTAGACTAAAAAGGAGGTCTTTGTTACAATAGAAAAATATGAGCATGTGAATGAAAAAATAGTATAATACATTTTACAGCCTCATTGCAAATTTGACTCTTATTCCAATGTAATACTCATTCTCAAGACTGTGGTGGTATTATCCTAAGTTCTATTCTCATACTGATTGAGGTCACTTTGATGATTACTGCTTGAGCTGCTAATGCAAAGTTTGCTTCCACTCACAAATGACCTCAGGTTCACTTCCCATTGGCCGGCATTTAGAGCTAATGCCAAAAATATGCCCTAATGATGAAGATATTGATGGGTTGATCATACTGCTATATTTGTCGGTAAAAAAACTTTTGCTGAATTGAAGCAATGAATTCTGTCCATCCTTTGGAACTAACTGAACAGTATCCCCTTTTCTCAGATAATTAACCCATTCGCTGCGTTTTCCATCATTTGAATTACAAAACGTAGGACCTCGTTCATCATTCCATCGAAGTTTCCCTCGATTCTTGGCTGTTTGAGAGTTTTTGCAATCACAACCGAAAGAAATACCTGGAGCCTCCATGGATGCACCAGCACCAGCACTACGTGCCCAATAATAGGATCCTACATGATGATTGTTTCGACCTAAGACAAGTTTACATGCAGATTTCTTGAATAGATGATTATCGCCATAAAAAGTTCCTTCTTCGAAACCGCACAGCGTAGGATCCAAATCAATTTCTGCGAGAAATGTAGATACTGGATCGTCTTCTACAGGTATAACGTCGTCACGAGCTCGTAGCACGGAGGAGTGGAAGAATCCTATGGATGGTTGTCCTTCGTTCACATGGAAGCTGACATCAACTGTATAGGATGAACACTCGTATTGAGAACTTCCTTTGTTAGTGGATATTATGTGCGGGTGAAGCTGTAGCCCATTGGAAGGTAAGCGAATGGAAGGCAACAACAGTGACGAATTCACAATTCCTGTTCTCTCGCCCGGCGGTTGAAGCGCCTTTAGAGAGACTACTGCTTGAAGTGCCTCAACATCGATAATGAACGAGGGCGTAGGAATGTTACTCAATAAGAGGGAATCAATCAAATGGGGAAAGATGACTGTTATTAAAACGTTGACTGCGAATAAATTGTGGTGGAAACGCATGTTGGTTTTCAAGAGACATCCTGTGGCGTGAGTACTATTACCATACCTACGACAGTGAACGCTCGCTTAAGTCTGATAGTACCATACGAACTAGCAGTCCGCAGCCTCTAAAATCGACGATTTCGACCCGTCCAATGTATTACTACTCCATTTGGTAAAATTCCTCAACTTCATTTGAATACGGATTATGCGGGAAAAGTTGTCGTCCCCCTTTTGATGGCAAGAAGAAGTAGCCTACGGGGATTTTCCCCTCCAAAACGATTGTACATAATGCAATCAACTATGGCTGTTATCAGAATCGGGTCGTCCAAACGTCGGAAATCTATATATCTAAATTACATCCTAGTAACGATTGCAACCAGAATGGTCAGACGAGTTGATGCTTTTCTTAGCACCGCTAAACTTTGTCGAGTCAGATCCGACTTGGGAATGTTGCGGCGATCATGCATTCAAAATGAGTACTTTCAACGGTTTCACGATTCTACTAATCAAATAGTAGTACCATACAAGAGAGAAAGTTCTACGATTGGGAAAAGTACTCTATCGGAAATGCATGTTAGTAGCGTATCCGATGGCTATAAGCTCAAACTTCGCATACCAACTGCAGAAGACATGGAAGATATCGGTGGCATTCTTTCGGTAGACACTAAAGCAGGTGACGTGATTTTACTTGATGGAGACCTGGGAGCAGGCAAAACCTGTTTCTCTCGAGGATTCATTCGTGCTCGGACTGGTATGAAAAATGAAAGAGTTACCTCACCGACATATTTATTATCGAATTCTTATTTAGTTGACGAGAGTCGTACAACGTAAGAAAGACGTTCAAGTGACCTCAAAGCTTCTCTTTATAACATTCAATTGTACAAAAAGATGCTGACTTCATCATGTCATTCTTTTTATCATATTGCAGAATTTATCACATGGACCTTTACAGATTGTCAGGATCTGACAATGATCTGCTACCTCTTGACCTTGGCACTGCATTATCAAAGGGTCCGTGTGATTTGTTTAACATACTGAGAATCGTAACTGATTGATACTAAACTTTCACATGAATCGTATCATATCAACAGGAATTTCTCTCATTGAGTGGCCTTCTAGGCTGAGGAAAAAACCTAAGATGAGACTTGATATTACTTTGACCATTGTGACAACTGAAAATAATTATGATATCACTCCTGTCAGCAGATGTATGCTACTGGAGCCCCACGGCTATCGATGGAAAGAAAAATTGCACTTTTTGGAAACAGAAGGCTATTTTGATGACCTCATAATGGATGTATGAAATTTTGAGGTTAAACTATTCATATTCTCTACTAGTTTGGAGAAAAGAATTAGAAGCTTGAATTGTCAAAGTTATTCTGTTGATGATAATTCATTTCTATCACAGAAGAAACAGGCTAGCAGGCATACTGCTTATATTTTGAGATGAAGATCAAATTACCAAATACTAAAGTAACCAGAAATAATATATATGAATGAAATGACTTTACTGATTAGGGATACCATAGTGCAAGTAAACTTTTAGTATCATCCCTCGAATCTATTTCTTTTGAAAATGTAGAGGACAAAGAATCTACTTGAATACTTCTTTACATGTGAGTGGAATGAAAATGATAACTAAATCACAAAACAGGACATCATGGGCACTGCTTGAAATCAAAAATTGGCAATTATTAAAATTTGCCACTAGCCTAAATATAAAACCCATTGTCTCAAAAGTATCTCCCGTGTTGTGTCACTCTTTTAATATCTTTTTCAACATCATAGTAAAATTAAATTAAGATGAAACTGATCAGATCTTATCAGACATCAATATGTACATGAAAAAGAACATTACTGTTACCACATCATGAAGTACTGAGTGAGAGCAATACCTTGGTGTTCATGGAGCATCGAAGCACTGTATCATTCCAATCATTTGAGTCTTCTATGCTACCTAGCCACTTTTTGCCCTAATGCCCAAAGTTTTCTTTAGTTACCCCCTTGTTTATGGCTTCTTCCTCCCACCTCTCATTTATTACATGACAGATACTATTTAAGGTTATAAAACCCTATCACTTATTCTATCACCTCTCTGAACTGTGGATGAGGTCAGTGGGCTGCAATTAAGTTTGTGTTCTTGATTTCTCTGCACGAAAAACTGTTCTCTGTAAAGAATATGATGATCTACCCTTCAATTATTGAGATAGTTATGAAGGAGGTGATTCAGAGGCAGATAACTGGTTTTGATTCTTATGGGTCTATTACAAAAATTTCTCTATGATATGTTGGAATAAACACTGCTCTGAAATGGATCATTGAGAAATAGATTTGTCTTGATTTTGATGACAAACAGTGATCAGGATAATTATCAGATGTAGAGTGTTAACAATATCTGAAACTTTCAAAGTGATGGATAAGGAAATGATTTAATATATTGAAAATGATAGTGCTGGTGACAAGTTAGATATATAACAGTTGGTTATCATATTTATGCAAGTCTTTTAAAACTGCACAATGTAATACTGAACCTTTTGTGTATCTCCTTCATCAAAAAATCATTCACACAAAAAGAATAACTGTTAACTTCAAAACTGATACTCCTAAATTATTAGAACATTTGTTTGGTTTATTAAGGACATTGATTGAATAAACCTGTTTAGAAAAGCCTAACTTTCATTACTGAATCGCTTACAATTATTTTTATTTATTCAAATCATTGGCTACATTTGAGGAGTAGTAATAATACACTATTTTTTGAAATTTTACATTTTTTAAGAAAAAGAAACATTCATGTACTAAAGAAGTTAATAATAAAACTAATAATATTATTGATGTTATGAATGTTCAATTCTACAGGATCTACTTCATGTCACATTGTAATATTTTTGCATACATAAACAAAATTCAAATAACTATTAGTAAACACCACATTAACATGCAATTGACACTTCATTATAGTACTTTTAGTACTTTTAACTGCAATAGTTTTAATTAGTGAAGAGTAGCAACAAAAAATATTGTTCGAAATTTTATATTTTTCATGAAAAAGACATGTGTGCTCTAAACAAGCTAATAATAAAACTAATAATCTTACCAATGTATGCTCAATTCTGCATTCAGATATGTCGCCTTTGGAGCTTAAGCGAGAGGCCAACGTTAAGAGAAATCATGTCAGGTTGCTTGAACTAGGGTTAGTAGGGTTTTGTGATGAGTTAAATCAGGATATACATGCAGCGGCAAACGACGACGATGTTGATATAAATGCAGCGGCTTACGAGGATGCAAAAAATATAAATGCAGCGGCAAATAATGATTTCCTCCTAATTTAGATGTTTTGGTGATTGAAATTGGAGACAGCAATTTTAATTTAGAGGGAGGAGAGAGTTGAAGGAGAGAGTGCAAATGTTACAGTGGAAACTGCTGCTGCCAATGATGATTCTGATGTTGATGTAATGCACGGCAATGATGAATATGTTGATAATGATACAACTGGCAACAGAAACATTGATTAAGAATTGAATGAATTTGTTGTTTCTGCAGGTAGTACTCCTGTTTTTAATTTTGGTGAGTACTATTTTAGTATAATCACTACTCAATATTCCTGTAACACTCTCAGCATACTGTACATCTTTGTTGTGAACAAAAATTATGAAAAAAATAGTTATTATTGGATTGACTTAGGTAATGAGTATGCTGAACAGTTAGAAATTAATAATCATAGTTCTGCACTTATGAGACAGGAATATGCAGTTATGTATAACAGTGATGAAAGTGATTTTCAGAACCCAAACAAGTGGCGTTGTTACATAATGATAAAGGTTTGTAAAGATAAATGGAAATTATTAGATGAGCAAGGAATCGATTTATTACTGAACTGGATGATAAACTAGATGGTGAAATAGGCACTGTGAAAGAATGGAGTTAATGGTTCCACAGTCAACTACAGAGGACATACAAAAAGCATTAGACAATAAAATTTGTAGAAAGAAGAAAATAATGAGTCAATGTTGAGTCCAAAGGGAATGAAGTTACGTCAAGATGCTTTCAATTCCATGGAACGAGTAGCATAAAAATGAAAATATGAGCTAGAAAATTGTCTGGTAAATTGCATGTAGGAGATTGTGTCTATGTTGGCCTACATGATGTATCCCAGACATAACAATAACGTCACTGGGTAGCTGTTCAGATATCGGAAAATGATAGTATAAGATTTGTCTTAAAAATAGAGTTTTAGCGAAAACATATGCCAGGCACAATTTTTCAATAGTTCTTGGGGTTGGAAATAATAGAGAGCTATTGTGGTTACAGGTGGCCTATTAGGAGTGGCTGGGAACGCCGAAGGTATCTGAGATGGAAGCACAATTTCTGGAGGACAAGGTCATGACATAATAAAATCTAATAGTAGGGGATAGTGCAGTACTAACAAATGTAAATACTTTCTGAACAATGTATTCTGAAGCTCCAAATCTCATCTTACAATTACATCTTGTTATAATGATGACTAGTGTTGATAATCTTAATAAGTATTTGTGTATCTTTAATTATTTATTTTTAATTGATCAGCACTAATAAAGTGTAGATACATATGGTTATTAATATATGGTATATGTTACAAGACCAGATATAACTGATAAATGACTAAATGCATCTGGTTAATGCTGATAATGCCCAGATGCATCTGATTCTTCATTATCATTAATCAGATGCAAATTTGGCAATCCCCAGATTTTTGTAGTTAGCATCTTGCATATGGTTTTTGTAGTGCATTAACCATATTGATTGATATTACAACTTGGTTGCAACATATGCAGCTGCATTATGCAAAGGGTTAATAACATATACTACTCTATTACCAAATATATTAGAGATTTTTGTTTGTGCATATTTTAAAAACCACACCACATTCTAGGCATTTATACACTGTAGAAAAGCTCTGGTTAAGGGCTATCTATCAAAAGTAGTTTGATGGTAATCAAAGGTTTTCTGGAGAAGTTTTTGAATTCACTCTGTTGCAAAATTTTTGCTAATTTGAGACACTTGCGAAAATCTAACTTCTAAATATTTCAAATTTAATTAGGTTATATCCAAACAACGAAGCTTTATTTTGGGCTGTTGTTTATTTTTATGATGTCAAACTTACTTCTTGTCACAAATCCAAAATTAAGTCATGGATTCCAGGGAGTGAAACATATATGACCTACAGTCAGCCTACATTGGATCAAAATTAGGATTCATGCAATGCAGCAACTTTTCAGGGAGTGACACAAGAGCCCAACTGACACCTCCCATGTTTTCTCCATGTGAACTCATGCCTTCTTCACTTCTCCAGCCAATATTGCAACCCACACAACCTCCCATACCACCAGAAGGCCAGAAGGACATGCAGTCAGCACTACTGCCACTACCAACTCTTCCTCACATCAATGTGCAGCCCCAAGCATCAGCCAAACTCCTCATCCAGCCATCATCACCACCTCAACAGCCTCCATTGCCACTTCCTCCACCAGTAGGACCCAATGAAGAGCCTACATCACTGAACCCACATCTTCTACCTCATGTTAAAATGGCAGAATGTTGCCCAAAAATTGAACTGCTGCCATTTCTTCCAAATGAATTTTTCTTCTCACCTGGCTCTTCACATGCTGCACATCCTCCATCACCTCATTCACTTTAACCTGACGTCATTCACAACCTTGGAGACTTCCCTCCAGACAAGCGAAATGCAATCTTGTAAGCTCTTCTTGAGAGGTTGCTCAATCATCAGCTGGAACAGAGAGCTAAGACAAGGGTAAGTGCACTGTTTAACATTCACATCAACTGTCACTTCAATTCAGAATCATGCTCAAGAGCCACTTCAAGATGGGAGTCTAGCAATGTTTGCGCCTTTAAGAAGGTCAAACAGCGGAATGAAAAAGATAGATTATTTGCAAGAGGTGGTCACTATAGCTGAGGTTAAGCACCAGTTTCAGCAGACCATCAGAGGAGTCTCTGGACAGACTGGTCTCTCCAAATTAACTGTCCATTGGCAGGTAAAGAGTGGTGAGATTAAAGTAAGAAGTTCTTATGTGAAACCTTAGCTAACCCCTGCGCACATGGAAGCTCAAGTCAATTTCTTGACCTCATTTATTGATGAGTGTTTCAAAAACTTCTACCCATGTGGGGCATGATCCACTGCCTGAATAAGGTGACAAGGAAATACTGCCTTGCCCCTTACAAGCCTGTTCCTCATCACCAGATGAGGAACACAGCCATTGCTCATCCTCAACAAGACCTTAGAAGATGAGTTTTCTATGATGAAAAGCTAGGAATCTGGCCTTTTGTGATGGAACAAGTTGTGCAGAGGACAAGAAACCAAAGAAAAAAGGGTAACTGTGGAGACAGTGATGATGACATCTGCGAGGAGAAACAATTACAGGCAGTTTCTCATAGAGAAACTCCTCCCAGCCATCCAAGAGTCATTTCCTTTGGATCCAAACACTATTGTTTGGATCCAACAAGACAATGCATGCCCTCATATCCCTCCTGACAATCATCAGTTAGTGGAGGCTGACATTCAAGGTCAGCTGATCTGCTAACCTGGAAAGAGTCCTGACTTGACTGTCCTGGACCTGGTTTTTCTCCAAGCCTTGCAGACCCTTCAAGACAAAGAACAGATTCCACCTAAGCATGATGCCTTGGTATGAGTGGTCACTTGTTGCTTTGCTACAAAGTTCCACTGGAATAAGCTCAACAAGACTTTTTGATGCTGTATTCAGTGATGAGGAAGTCATCCTCCACAATAGATCTATTGAATTCAAGACCCTTCACATTGAAAAGGACTCACTGGATTGCATCAACAAGTTACCTACAACAATTGCTTTGAAGATGAAAACTCAGGTGAAGTTGGGACTGCTTTAGTAGGTCTGCAAGAAAGGGTTTTCAACCCTTATCATGCTTTGTTTTCAATATGATATGTGGCCACATCATAGGATTGCTGTAGTTAAATTCTAGCTATTCATGTTAGTCTTCACCATACTACTAGTAATACTGTCTCAACATAATTTTGAATCTACTCCTGCTTCTTTTTAAAAGTGTTTTACTGTCCCAAATGAAGATCGGATTTGTCTTCTGAAAAAAGCAAGACTATGAGAGTCTAACTCTAACATATCTTGGGATGGAGAGTTTGAGTATGTAGGTTTAGTTTATTATGTTGCTGTCACATGAATAAAGAAATTCTGGGATCAAGAATTGCATTGATAACTCCAAGTCTAATTCAAATACCTTATCCACAGCATGTTTTTTGGACAGATTTATATTCGGAGCCTTAAAAGGAAAAAGTTTCATATCAATTAATGTATAGACTATGTGCAAACTATTTCTCATACTTCTCTGACACCAATACAAAGCTGAATGAATGGCATGCAGATACTTAGGTAATTACTATTTCAAGTAAAGCAGTAATTGTCATGTAAGTTACTCTCGTTTATACTAAGCTCTATCATCAATCTACAGGGAATGACATGTTTTTCTTGCCTCTACTTCTCTCTGAAGACCTCCTTGCACCAGCGCTTCGAGGACCAGAATCAGATGATCTTGATGGAGAAATGTCATTTACATTCGAGCTGACAGTATTGGCCATGACGGATTCATCAAGTTGAGCAACCGCTGTCTGGACTTTTTCTAATACTCTCACATTCGGCTAATATGCGTTCAATTAAAAACAATGATAATGAGATCCATTATGGAAAGTGCAAACAGTCAAGCCATTTGCTTACCTTCAAAGCCAATCCCTTCTCGATTGCCTGTGATGCAGCATCGGCAAGCCTCCTGACTAGTATATCTTCTCCAGGAAGTGGCTTCATACTTATAGAACCGAACCCAGCAGCAGCATCACCAGCAGCACGTGAGGCAATCATACCATTCTCTGTTATCTTTATGATCATCTTTCCAGAGGTCACAGAGTCGAAATTTACAAGATCCTGCCATACAATTTCAACAGTGTCATCGGCAGTTTGAATGGTAAATACAGGGCGCCCCCCTACCCGAATACCAGCAATATCATAGGAGCGAAGAATAGCAGGAGCCCATTTTGTTGCTATCCAGTCAGCCAAACGTTTTATAGATGGTACAGAAGAAAATTCGGCACTAAACAACGTGGCGCCACCACCAGGCGATAATATAATATCAAGAACTCGGTTGAACTCATAGCTCCAGTCTTCCTCTGTCGGGGGGATGGTACCTGCAAATGATGAGAGAGAAACGTCAATACCTTGAAATTCATCAGCAATGATAGTTTTTCCCAATCCTAAATGCGAGGCAGCGGCTCCAATTGCAAGACGATTTGATTTCGGCCCCACAGTCATACTTTTGGCCGACACAGATATTGTTGGATCGATTCGAACAGAACGCATTGTATACATCTCTCGAATGACAGGATCACGTAGAGGACCACCAATAAATGCAGATGATTCAGGCTGGAGAATGTGTGCAGACAACGTAGGTAAAGGTATTGATGAAAGGTGATGTAATACGAGTATAATGAAAACGAGTACAGTTTAAAAGAGTGAAACAACTGTTCTGTCAGGCAACGAATTTTTTTCGCTTACAGATGACTCGGCTGCACCAAACAGCTCTCCATATCGTATAATATTGATTGATCCATTCATAGCATCAGAGAGTGTCTCGGGAATTTTCTTACTCCCCTGGAAAAATGTTTGAAAAGGTCCCCTCTTCTCTTCCATTGTAGTTTTGTCACCAGTGATCTCTTCTCTCAAATGAAGCATAGCTACTTTTACTGCATTAGATGCGGCCACGCTATTGGCCTCTCTTGCAGCGATCCGTATTCCAGTGCGAATCATCTCATCTACATTTCCAATTTCCGGTTCATTTCCTTTCCTATTGCGATTCATTCTACGTTTCTCCTCTTCAACACCGTCATATGTGCAGATAATGGCTCGAGTCTCTCTGCACCACGATGAGATGGCAGAAACTGCATCATTGCCATCATCTGAGCCTGATTGCAGACTCGTAGAATCCGTTCCACTGAGCTCGATGGATCCACCAGCTTTTTCAATGGTGGCCAAAGTGTGAGCGGTGAGGGCAAGCGGCAATGTCGATGATTGTCTCGATGGTGAATTGGAAGAGACGACTAACCATCGAACTGAGCCTCCACGACTGGCTGCTTCTATAGATGCAATCTCGCCTAGGCCACCGGGAGGAGAGATAACGACAATATCAGGACAGACTGTAGCCAACAGAGACGACGCGAGTGTGCATGATTTAGGACGGTTCTTTAGGAGAGCGGGGCGAAGAGTGAAGGCCGTTATTGTACTAAGAACACTGATCCAGGTCAGAGCTATTGAATGAACTCTTCCAACGCGAGCTGGACGCACAACCATGGTGATGGCACTACTGTGTTCAAGTATTGTACAAGTATGTAGTAGGAGTTCTACCATTTCTCATTTTCTACTTCCTTTACCATACCGAACATACCTCTAGATATAGAGAGCATCAAAAACAGCAAGATGAACCTTGATGAGTGGTTCTACATGGCATTGACAGATCGTCCGACACATAATTTTCGCAGGTACAAAAAAAAGTCATTGCAAAGTTTCGCCTATGAGCAAGCATATTTTAGAGAATCATGTCAAAAAATCACATTTTTGTGGTGGGATTATAGCCATTGGGATAAAAGTAGGAACTAATATATTTATATCCTGTAGAAAAATGAAAAGCTATTGTCACAAATAAATTTGATTGTTTTGTCATTTGTTCCTCTTTATATTGGAGGGTTGAGAGGGAGTATGTGTAGAACCACACTTTTTTCAGCCATTGGCAGATTGACAAGCAAGCAATGGAATTTCTCTGTCATTCAAGCAATTTAAATTTTAGTCATTTTCAACCTTGTGTTGCATCAGCAAAATGCCTGGTAGAACCACTCTAAGGGTGGTTCTAAGTGCACCACTTACTGGTCAGATCCAACCAAAAAACTTAGCAAATGTCAGATCTGAGCTCAAAAGTTGGAGTCTTATCCTACCTGGACAGGT
>JALLAW010000576.1:0-12287 GCA_036939535.1 Cyclotella kingstonii | reverse complement strand
AACAGTTTGAGTTACTGCCTCTCTTTTATCGATCTTGATTGTACCTCATTTGTCGACATGTCCAACGCAATCCACTTTGAAGAGAAGTGATTTACATGAACAAGTTGAAGATGAAGTTTATTTTCTGTCACGACGAAGAAGATTCACACAGGACGACGAAGAATGAGGGACTCATCTGAAAGGCAATGTTCCTCTGTGCAGTGACCAAGCCATTCTGGGATCCACGCCACTCCCACTGCAAGATAGGGATCTGGCCATTCATCACTTACTTTGTTGTTCAACGATCGAGTGTCTATCATCGGAGGGGTGACTTCGTCATGGAGCCCGTCATGTCCATCGACAGGGACATCTATCCCTTTTTTTATCCTTGGGATATGCTTCCTGCTAAAAGGAGAAGTTGCCAAAAAGCATGGCAAGCTATTATCCGACAGGATAATGCCGGGGCTCACATTCTGAGAGATGAGTCTCAATTCAAGGAAGTAATGGCCGAGCTGGGTCGAGTGGCGGGGATGATGAATCAACCAACTCAATCGCCAGATCTTAGCACCCTAGACCTTGGATTCTTCAACTCCATCCAAAGTCTACAATACAAGAAGCCGACCAACAATTATCCGGAGCTACTACCAAGCTACTCACTATCCAACTTTTTATTACCCTATAACTTGTTATGGAGCATATACTACTCGACGAAGGAGGAAATAAATGCAAAATTCGACATATCAATAAGGCCAAGGTGAGAAAGGAAGGTGAATTGAAGGAGGTTTTGAGTTTTAGGCCGGAAGGGAAGGATAAAGTATTTGGCTATCGGAGAACGATTTGACTCGTCGCATCCTTTTCAATTCACTCTAAATCGGTGCTGGCGGTCATTTTATACTCAAATAGATGGTGTATTCATCCATCTTATCGGAGGCTGGATTGTTCTGTCTCATTTGTCATGTTTGATAATTGCTTCTATGTCGGGAGGTAGGCTTAGCAGTTTTTTTCTGTAACCTTGAATTTCCCAAGCAAATACTGATGGACCTGGAAGTACAGACAAGACACATCTATACAATATCATTGTGCAAAGTCTACAACTCATCAATAAGCGGGGTTTTCGCATGGCTTTGACAGGAATTGCTGCTATGCTTCCGCCCTTTGGGCCAACTGCTCATTGTCGATTTAAGTTGCCTCTTATAAATGATGCCACGACTACATTTGGCTTACGAGGACAAAGCCAAGGAGCTGAATTATTGCGTGTTGTTGATGTTATTAAAATGGGTTGAAGCACTAATGACACATGAAGTACTGCTAGATATTCTTTATGCTGGCCTAAGCAGCATTACTTGTCAGATTTTATCTTTTGGTGGAAAGGTTGTTCTTCATTGTGGAAACTTTAGACAAGTGTAACACGAGGTACAAGAGGCAACCAGGTAGCAGCTGCCGTTTGGAATGCAAGTGCATGGAGACAATTTAGGACCTATCACTTACATCGCACTATACGTCCTGATGCTGATCAGATTGATTGTGCGAGGTGGCCATTAAATATTGGTGATGACACCTTGGGGGATCCTGTGTAGGTTCCTGAAGATTGTGTAGTAAATGGTGACTTGGTAGATGATATTTATGTAGACATTATTGACTTCAATTATGTGGAATACATAAGGTCAGGTGTTATTCTTGCACCAACAAATCAAACCTGCGTTTCTAATTATAGCAGCGCTAATGCTAAGCTACCAGGTGATGTAAATGCATATCGAAGTATAGATTGTGCCATAGAAGATGCAGAGAATGCGGCTTTGTACTCTGTAGAATTCATCAACATGCTCACACCCAGTGGTATGCCACCACACATACTATCTTTGAAGGTTGGTTCAGTTCTGATCCTTCTGTGGAATTGAAAGAAAAAGAGGTCTCTGCAATGGTGTGCGGATGACTGTCAGAAGTATGCACCCGCATACTATACATTGTGAGTTTATTACAGTATATCATGCTGGGTCTCAAGCTTTCATACCAAGAATCAAGCTAATGCTAGCTAAAAGTCAGTCACCTTTTCAGTTCATGCGTATGCAGTTTCCAGTTCAAATTACTTTTGCAATGACTATAAACAAAGTCCAAGGTCAAACAATTTCACATGCAGGACTTCATCTTATTGATCCAGTATGTAGTCATGGACAGCTTTATTTAGCATTCTCACGAGTTTGGTCAAGGCAATCTGTAAGGGTAAAATTGACTTCTCGAACCATTTTTGTGAGAAATGTTGTGTATGAAGAAGTGATTCAACATCAAAGAACAATATTTAAATCTTGATGTTAACAATAATAACAACTCACCAGGATATAGCACCGCAAGCAATGCCAATCGGGCTTGTACAAGCGCAGCGCAACGGTCACAAGCTTGACTAACAATACTAATAGAGTTACTGTCTGTCTATGTGTCTGTCTGTGTGCTGGTGTGCCTGTGTGTCCTAAGCGAGCTCCTACGTAAAACTCCTATAAAAATACTTACTCTCTTTTACTGTATAGTAAAAAACCTTTCTTGAGCTGTCAAGCGGAAAAGGGGACGGTAAAAGTAGGAAAAGAACCAAGTTCGAGTCACTAATTTTTATAAGGAATGAACCCTAGACGAAGTACCCAGATACCATGTACAGCACTATAGTACTTTTGTGTAGAAAACATTTGTATACACAGTAAAAAGGGAAGTAGTATCAAATAGGTCTATTTTATCTATAAAAAAGAAATAAAGTTTATAAAATCATATGAATGTAAATTAAGTATTTCCATAAAACAAATCTATTAAATAATCTGTTAGTGTAACCAAGCAAGCATAAAGTGCAAGCTTGCAAGCACTATGCACACCGCATAATCAGCTTGCATAAGCACAGAGCTACAAGTGCAATGCCGCAATCACCACCGATTGCATATAGCACAAAACAAGTGCGGATCACAAGCATGCAAGCACTACCGATTGGCTTCCACAAGTGCAGCGCGAAGCGCAATTGAAACGCAGACCAAACAAGTGCGAAGTACAAGCGTGCAAGCACCGTAAGCACTGCTGATTTTGCTTGCACAAGCGCAGAAGGAAGCAAAGCGCAATTGAAACACAGACAAAGCGAGTGTGAAGCACGAGCGTGCAAGCACCATGAGCACTACCAATTGGGATTGCACAAGCGCAGCGCAACTGAAACACAGACCATGCTCTTGCTTTCATTTTCTTCTGCTCAGCAACAGCAACATCAAGCCATTACCCAACCGAGTCATAGCCCAATACTAGTTGAATGCCCCATGTCCTTCAGACCGTTCTTGCTCTACGACCAGTAGCACGTACTATTACGGAGGCAGACTATGGTCTTAATCGAGTGATTATGTTTTGCTTCTGTCGCGTTGCAAATGAAAAAGAAGAGCCAAAACCCGCGAACTTTGATGCACCTATCGTTTCGGCTATCGCTCAGAGCAATATTACCAAATTGTGAAACGACCCTACTTCAGCAAAGTATGACATCGCGGAGTACACCTCGCAATGGTACGTCTCACTTATGACCATTTTTGCCGTGCAGTCGAATTTGATTTTCGTTCTATCTTCATGATACTTAAGGTATTCAATCCCAACGATATCAACTCCATTCCTCCAGATATCCGATTTTTTAACTCAGTTCTGCACCGCAATCAGCTTGAACACTACCACTATTTCAACTTCCAAATGTTTTTACGTCTTTTTGGCCGGGTGGAGCAACTCTCCAATGACGCATGAATGGAAGAGAAACTTCGAAAGTCACTCACTCTTAGTCTTCTTGCATAGGTAGACAATGATTTCGTCGAAATGTCAAAGCTACGAAAGGGCACCATCTTCTTACTTCGGTTGATCATCAACCGCGTAGTTCAGAGCAACCAAAAGGCACGACGCGCAACGGAAAACTACTTCAAGACATTTTATTTGCAACTTTCCTGGCTAAAATGTCACCAATGCCTGCGTACGCCTCAAAGCCATCGCACGTATACTTGGAACCAATAAATTGCCTACTGATATTATTCATCGTGCCTTGGGAGGATTTGCGCACGTGTTGACACGAGCATTTCAAAACTTCAGCCACTGTCATATATTCATGATATCGAGCAAGGACATTGTACGAGCAACTGGTGACTGTACTTTTAGACCTTGAAGTACATCACACGAATCTGCGCTGTGATCAAGCTGGGTCGAAATCGGTAACGAAGCATAAATCAACTATGACTTAACCCTCCGTCAGTGACGAAATCGTTACCACCACAGACAAATATGCTGTCTACCTTGGTAAAATCGGATGCTAGACAGCCCTTCTCTACAATGTCTGTCCTAACAAATCAACTTCTCCTACGATGACATAATCATCGCAGGGCTTGTACTGGACTGACTCACACATCAATAAACAAGAGGGAACGTTTCATGGCGTTTGAAAATACCAAGACGTAAGAAACCACCACACGAAGAAAACCGCAGTGAAAAATGTCGTACATCAAGGCCTTTCTTAATACCGCTCTTGAACTCGTGGATAATGACATTTTGGCCAAGCAGACATCATCAACGATGACCCAACTCTCGCAATAAGTCCTGACAACAACACTAGTGACGCTAGCATTTCGCACCTAAATTTCCAACAGCACCTTCTAAATACCTGACATTTAAGTCAATTCTTACAAATATTGGCCTCATACTTCTTCCTCCCAAGCACCAAAACCAGTGGCAATTAGGCATTGGAACTACAACTGTTGGTATGTCATTTGATGTTAATGAATTTGAGAAATCATGAATTCATCTTTACCAGTGAGAAAACAAGTAACAATGACTGCCGCGTGAATAATGGGAAGAAGTGGAATAGAAACACCTTGGTGAGCGGAGATCACTTTCATGATTGCTCTGACTTCACCTGTTTTAAGATGCTCAACGCTTATTATGAAGGGTGAAAAACTTGAATGCAGTGAAATTACTTTAGGTGTTTCTCTCTCTTTTCGAGGTAATGTCTGACAGGTAGCGAATTCATAATTATTGAATCCTGCTACCAAAGAGAATATATTAAGATGCACCCATCAGGAGAAATTTTTACAGCATCATTAGAGGGCCACTTGTTGTCGTGAGCTTCTATTTGTTCTCTTACCTTGAGCAAACGTGACAGGCATGTAAAAAGGGATCGAAAGAGTTGAATAATTTGTCATCCAGAAAAAGTAGCCCCATGTTTGTAACATAGAGGACCAATGATTGAAACGTTTTCGCTAGGAACTGTTTCCAGAGCTTGATGTTTGGATCCTGGACAGTACCTTCTTTGCCTTTTGCTATCAGCAGCTCCTTCGGAGATTTGAGATCCTGGTGGTTGGAGGAGATTGAGGTTTTGCGGCCGGAGGGCAGCTTGGTGCTCAAAAAAATTTGATGGGTAGAAAATGGAGAAACAACTTCCGAGGGCACTCAGGGAGCAGAAGTGAGGGATTTGGAGTGGCTGACAGGAGATTCCATAGCTGACATCAACTCCTGATCTAGAGAATCCAAGCCGTATTGGTAAACTGGGTTCTGGGACTATCCTTATTTTATAAGGAATTGATGAAGCTTCCTGATCAAGACATTCTCCTGATATGGTTCTAGACTTTGTTTTTTAGAAAGTTTGATCCAAAGCTCAACGCTTCTATCTTCATCACGATTCTATTTCGAGATGAACGTCCAACTGGACCTCCTTCATCCTTCTCTTAACCTTTTTCATCCAGGAACTGGTGATTGACGACTGGACTTTTGCAGCCATGGCCCATATTTTCGAGTTTGACCTGGTTGTTTATGATTTGAAAGACTTTTATCCGACTCCGTCAAGCTTCCTTCTGTAAGATCAGCTGACTTTGACGATTCAGTCAAATTAGGTTGTCGCCTATCCTTCCCTATCAACCGCTACAGAGTATTCCTCCTACATCATCGAGATGGTTTCCGCATTCTTGATGAATCTACACTCGATGAGAAATCACTACGGCGAGAGTTCTGGGAGAAGTAAAATAGGTTATCAAAGGTGGCTACGGATCGAAAACCAGTTTCAGGTATCATTAATACTAGCAAGCAAGCGTATGATTCTCAGAGTCGACAGAAGTTCGCACGAGAGGTAAGTAAGACTGATTTGTGTGAGAGATGGACAAGAAGTATGTAATACCTGTAGTACAGTAAAGACTCTTGTCAAGTCTGTCTAAGATTAGGGGTTGGGTGATGAGCTGTAACCAAGTAAACATTGCGTTGACCAGGCAAAGCAGTGACCTTGTAGTGGTTTAGTGAGAGCATCCACAAGCATAAACTTGGTGCGCACAAAAAACAGTTTGAGTTCAGTTTGTGAGAAAGGTTGATACATGTATGAGATGTGTGCCCGGATGTGACAGTTGGTCTGTTTGCCAGGGCAAGTAATCATAAAAGTGACATGTGTGAAAGGGGCTGAATCAAAGATGTGAGATTTAGTTGAAGTGTGCTGTATATAACCATGATGTGTTCAAGAGCATGCACGAGGAAAACTGTGGCATGTTTGACTTTAGTGCAGAGAAAGAGGGTTAGAACTGTGATATTTGAGTGGCCACGGCAACAAAGGAAAAGATATCTGGTAATAGTAGGAGTTGTTGATTAGGGGCGGTGGGCTTGTGTATCATCATCAAAGAGAGTTGAAGCTGCAGGTGTGGTGTGAAAATGTAATGTAGTGCAGCCATTAGAGAAGATAACTTCAAGGATATAATGTGTATTGAAGAGTTCAATGTGAGTAGAGTGGAAGGCAATCATCATGCCTAGGTTGGAGAATGATGAGTCCAGCTTGCATTGTATATTTTGTCTTGAAGCTGGAGTATGTTTTGGATGCAGTCAAGGTCAGAGATTGGTGTGTAAGTACACAGGACGTCATCAACAGTAAGGACATCTGTGAGTTGGCATTCATTGATGATCTTATTGAAGACACAGGGGTCTTAGGAATTTAATGTGAAATAATGAGAGAAAGGGAAGTTGAGATAGTCTCACACCAAAGAAGGGCGCTTTAAATTAGACAATAGAGAGTTTTGGAAAGTGAGCAACCATAGAATTAATGGAGGAGAGGAAGATCTTAAACTGCGGGAACTATGTGACAACGAGAAATGTCACGTTGGAGATAGATGAAGATGTGGTCGGAGGCTGCCATTGTGGCATTGAGGTAGGCACCAGTGATGTCAAAGATGTGTGCAGTGCAATGTTCAACAGCAGCAATTTTAATGGCAGGAAAAACAGAGTCAAGATCGGTGGTGAGAGCACTTGAGTTTTAGGGGATGGAGGAGTGGAATTGTGTGCTGCCATCACCAACAAGTTGCTTTTATTTTGTCAAAGGTGCCATCAGCGGAGAAGTTAGATTTGAGGAAGAGAAAAGAGCGGAGAATGTATTTTGTTGTTGGGGAGTGAGAGAGGAAATATGGACAGGAATAATGGTTTTTATGTCAAGTAGAAATTGCTGTAGTTCTTATTCGCATGCAGGGATGGTAGCAGCTCCGTGGAGAGAGAGAGAGAGAGAGAGAGAGAGAGAGAGAGAGAGAGCTTTTCGCAGCTGAGATTCGATAGGGTAATGCCAGCATAGAAGAAAGATCGTGAGGGTAGGTGAATGATGCATGTGCTGCTTCGAAGATTGCTAGTGGGGAGAGTAGGGGTGGGAGTTTGTTCAGTGGTTGGTGAAGTTAGAGGTAGGCATGTGATAGAAGGTGCAGGGGGAGTGTATTTTGAGGGCTCAAGTAGTGGTGTCAGATCAAGGAGATATGTCATTAGCTGGATATAGATCTGGTGAAATGTTGTCTGTGGTTGGAGTGTTTGGTGTTGTAAGGAGGCTTGGGACACTCACTCCTGTGAGTGGAGGTTCGATTGGTGCATTCACTCCTGCGGTTGGAGGTGGAGGTCATGGTGTTTCTGAGGTGAGAGTTGGTGGTATATATGTGGGGTGGAGATGATGATCTGGTGGGATAAAATGTTCAGGGAGTATGTGGGTTGGGGTGTGTGTGGTGTCTGCAGGATGCAGAGGAGTGATGGTAGAGTGAAAATCTACCATGGAGCGTAAAGTAAGGCCACACTTGGAGTTGTGGTGGGAAATCAATCATCTTAGTTCAAAGGATGCGGTGGACGGGGCATTGTAAATATGTCCATGAAACACAAGGAATCATTTGTATTGTAGGTAGGGTAGAGAGCAATACTAGTGGAGGTGCGTAATGTAAAGATGCAGGTATTGTCAGTATTGGTGTTGGTGACTTCACAGTAGTTGACAAATTTGAGGGCAAATTTATGTGGAGGGATGTGTAGCGATTGAAACGAAATTGTGGGTAAGTACCATCAACAGGGCTACGACAACAGTTGAGGCGTGAGACAGCGTCATAGACTAAATCTTTAATAATAGCAGTACGAAGTTCAAATTTTGGAGTGAAGATAGAACTGCAAATAAATTCTTTTATTCTACGGATGCGAATGTCAATTTTAGTTGTGTGATTGTCAGCACCGCCACAGTCATTTTTAACACTAGAAATGGAATGGGTGAGTACTGAGAAAACAGAGGAAGGGTCAACATGGATGAGAAAAGGATCAAAACCTTTGCTGTGCAGGATTGACAAGTGATGATGTTATAGCCTCACCTAATGAAGATTTATTTTCTTTTGAGATAGGGGGGGGACAAGTGTAAGTTGAAGTGGACTGGAGACCGAAAGAAGATGTTTCTCAGTGCCAACATGCATTACATCTGTGGTGAGGGACTGCTGAGTGAAGCATTCTCTAAGGTGAGGGGTGGTGAATGATGAGGCGCATGTGTGCGAGTAACTTTGCCGTTTAGATGCTCAATGATAGGACCATATAGTAATGTTAAAGGAGTGGTGAATGTTAGAGGCAGTAAGTTGAATATTGGAGATGTTGCCATCTGTGATGAGTCTTGACCTTTCAGCTCAGGAAGGAAAGCCAAAATTGATTACGAACCACGGCAAGGACGTTACATTCAATGCAGAGAGTTTCATATGAGGCCTATCATGTGAAGGCATATGGCTGAGTATCCTAGTCAGCGAAGTCAGCGGCAGACAAGCCATTGATGAGATGGAAAGCGAGATTACAATGAGGTAGATGGACTGTGACTGTATGAGGGTGATGGCATAAAGGAAGGCTACAGATGACCAAAAGAGGATGCTGACAGATATTGAAAGAAAAAGTGAGACATTCAAAAAATGTTCAAGGTGTCCTTTGGAAGTCGCTTAGAAAGTGCCTTAGAGGGAGGAGCAAGTATGTTGGCAGGGTTTGAGGGATATAAGCGGGTGGGATCGTATATTATTGACTTGGCATCAGAGTCAAAGATGACATCATTGTGTCCAAGTATAAAAGTAGTTCCTGTGAAGGTTGAGTAGTTATCTCCATCATTAGTTTCATCAAAAGTGTCAGTGTCTCAGGTGTCATGTGTGTTGGAGTCGGCATATGCATTGAACCTCTCTTCACTGTGAAGACAGGTAGAGTAGGTGCGACAAGGTTGATAGTTATGTGAATAGAAAGTTTGGAGTTTTGTGGTGGGTTGGTCATATGTTGGATAGGTGGCTGTAGGTGGAGCTACAGTAGCAGTGGAGGTAGTGGTAGTAGAAGAGGTTTGTGCATCAGGTTGTTGGAAGTGACACTGGTTCTAGCTGGGGTAGGTGAGGGTTGATTATTAGGGAGTAAAGTGTTGAGGTCTGTTGTTGTTGCATGCTCCACGACCACAAACACGACCTCTCCCACGTCCACCACGAGTTCAATACTTTCCTCTACCATGAGAGATGTTGTCGTTCATGGTAGCAAACCGACACCAACAGGGGAGGGTGTGTTGCTCGAAAGCGGAGTCATGTAGATGACTACTCATTCATAGACCTCATTGTAATTCATCTGAGGATTGGTGATTAGCTGTGTCGTGAGATTCGACATGAAGAACTGAAATGGTGTGTAGTGTGTGTTGAGTTTATTTCAAAAATTGATGGTAGCGACGAGATCTGGGATGGCAATTTCCAGCAGTGGTGACAAAAATTAGTTTGAGTTGGACACGATTTCTGAATTGGAACAATGTTTCAAAAGTGGTCATTGTGAGGTCATTGTACCTGGTATGTACGGGCTTTGGCATTGTGGATTACAGCTCCAAGGTTGTGGGTGGTGGTGAGATTCTCCAGTACTAGGGGGTCACGGTATCTGTTTTCAGCAGTACATCCAGACAGGTATACAGCTTTTTCTTTACTGCCCTCACTGAGCTTGGAGTAAATGAAGTCAATCTGGTCATCAGCGAGGACAGAGATGAGGGCATTGCCCTTTTTGTGTGCCTATTACAGTCGAAGGAGTTCAATGCCGTAGGGGCCATTATGAAGGTTAAAATCAGCTTGGATAATGGTTGGGGGAATGCAGTACTCATCATCTTGGATGAAGTTCCCCAAGATCCATGCATCTCATTGTTGGTGGTGTAGAGGGCCTCTTTGAAGTCATGGTAGTTGTTTGCGGGGTCATCACTCAGTATTGGGACTTCTTGTAGTGGTCGATAGGTGCATGCGCGTGATGCAGCAGTGGCAGGAAAAGACATGTGTGTCCCTGATGATAGAAGTGGAGTGTTGTTGTTTGACCCGGGCCTGGAGCCACCTGACCGGTTGGAGCATTGATTGTGTTGAGATGTGGAGGACTTGATATAGATGGAATTAACTAACCCGATACATTGAAAGTCGAAGAGCTTTAGTTCCATCGGCTACTAGAATGGTAGTCCTAACTTAATTGTAATGGATTTTTACAAGTTAGTTTTGGCTATCATTACTCCTTGCAAGATAAGCGTATCTCTTACAGTGATACAGAAATACGCATGAAAGGTAAGTAAGGGCCGTTCTAGACAGCGATCTCATTGGTCGGATCCGACCAAAAAACGTAGCAAAAGTCTGACCTCTACTCTATAATCGGATTCTCATCCTACTAAGAGAGGTCAGATTTGACATTTGAGGATATTGTAAGACCAATATCGGCCCGAAGATAACCGTCAATTATACGTAAACTTTTGTACAAGATGCGTAACCTTTCACTACTTGTTCGGATAGTGTTATCTAGTAGCAGTTTTATCTGATACCTAACTTTCAATATTTATTTCATTTAATCAGATAATATTTACACAATATTTTACAGATAACCATGGCAGAAGACCTTCCCACATCCCAACCAGATGTAGTGTGTTTCTCCATTGTAATAAAAGTAGAGTTCAACTCATTCGAGGATATGGAAGTCATCATCAACCAATCGTGGAAAAGCCAAACTCAATCAATAAACTGTATCTAGCAATCATTCATTCAACTTCTATTCATTTTGCAATGGCAAGCAGAATGTGAATTCCCTTTGGAAGCACTTTGATCTTTGCTCAGAATTTATGGCAGCCATAGAGGCTGAATTACAGATGACACTTTCATCGAATGTGACTATTTGGTGAAATAACTCACCTTTGGGCAGAATGAAAACTGAAGAATAAACTCCATGATCGTGGAAGACGACAACTGAGGTATCATTGGTAGTTGCTGACGCCATTCGTGTTTGGGTGTATTCTCTCGTCAAGCAACAATTGTGAAAAGAAAAATTGAAATCCATGAGAAATTGGAGAAGCATCAATGGAAGGAATGAGATAGTAAGAAGCAAGACCACTAATTCTGAACATTTGAAAAATTTATCTTGAATTTATAAAGAAATAAAGGATACTATTAACTGAATTGTGAATACATTATGTCGAAGCCTCAACAGAGGGAATGAGAAATGAAGTAGCGAGACCACTAAATCTACCATGTGAAATATCAAAGAATATCTCTCTAATTCGTAAAAAATGAAGGATACAATCAAACGAAGTTTGAGTTCAAGTTGCCCCACATCAATAACATGGCGTGGTGATAGTGTATAACATTTCATTCGCACAAGCTTTGCGTTGAAATGACATGAAGTTTGGTGTTTTCCAATTACATGGTAGAAAAGACTGAAAGTAACGTCAATATTAGAAAATTTTTCTCATATATTTCGTACTTTTATCTATATATATGTTAAATATGCGTTAATGTCATGAAAAACTGTGAAAGCATTCTCACAATGACGGAAGTTTTCGTACAACTTTCGGCTTTTTGGTGGTCGGCATAATGACGTAACTCTAGCGTAAAACGCACGAAAAGTTGCGTGATTTCAACGTAAGTTTACGTACATTTTTCATCATTTTATGCTCGACGCATAAAATGTACGAAAATTTATCTAATAATAACGTAAAGTTAGGTAATACGCAATTTTACGTAAAATTTTCAACTGTTTCAGGTGATAGCGTGGACTGTGTA
>JALLAW010000575.1:0-12288 GCA_036939535.1 Cyclotella kingstonii | reverse complement strand
GCATGAAAGTTAATTTTATGTCTGCATAAAATAAATTTTACTCTAGTAGAATTATACTTTGCATAGTAGTAGTAAAATTTTGGGACATGTCAATGACAGTGTAACCCATGTCACCAACATTTTTCAAAGTAAAAATTCTACTTAAGGAATGTCATTTTTGTGTGTTGGTGACATGTGGAACCTGCCCTGCCCCTTACAGGAACTTCAAATATTTTATGATTTTGATAGAAGTAAGCTTAATGAATTTGTTCTATTTAGTTGTTTCAAAAATGGTAACAGAATGAAACTAGTCTTTAAATAATCTATATAATTCAGACAATTCTTCAATGAAAGTTAGCAATATTTTTATCTGCACTTCAGCAGTACCTGCTTGTATCTTTAATAGGGAGAATTTCACAATATGCCACGCAAATAACCCTTGAGTTGAGTGATATTCATGTTTGAGAAAGATGCAAATCAGGTACCTCTGGCAAAATGCATCACAAAGTGGATAGTGATTTAAGGAATCATCCATTTTCATTGTACTGTCCTTTGAACTTTCTTTCTGATACAGTAATCAGATCCATAATCATAGATTCCCTGAAAGGAGAACCTTTCATAGGGCTAGAGACATCCAGGTATAATCATACTTTTTATAGATCTTTTTTTCTGATACCAGTACTGGATGCAGTTGGTTCAAAGAGTCGCACTATCATTGATTCCCTACAAGGTAAACCTGTCACAGGGCAGTATGCCCCCTTCTGTCGCAAATGCAGTATCAAACATCTGTAACAAAAGACATATCCAGACGTAGAGGAAGTGGGATTAATGCGTGGTTCGTGACACAGAGGGCATGACCATGTGTCAATAGAACAATTGTCACCAAAGTCTGCTCTCGTTGAAGGTGGCATCGGAGGTGGCGGAACTGGCAGTGTTACTTTTGGAACTGATTCCCTTTCTTCATTCACCGTTTGTCTTGATTGAGATGTTGAGTAATCAAAGTTCATAGTCTCATCTCCAGCAATCCAACGACGACGACGCAAGCGTAATTCATGTCGGACATGCCCATACCAGACAGACATGAGATGGTATGCCACAGAAAAGAAAAATGCACCTTTCATAAGTTTGAAGATTTTAGAACTTAATTGATTACTCCTACTATAAGCAGTTGGAGCACTGTCTTCCTGAACTCGAGACATAGATTGCGGCAATGATGCTCTTTGAAGTGGCTGACTTTGCGGTAAAATATGTTTTTGTTTCTGCAGCTGCGTTTCCTGTACATCTAAAATAGTCATCCTTCTCAAAACTACTCCCAATGCGTGCTGCGAGAAGCTCCAATATGGTGTGTATCCCAATAAATATAAAAATTGATAGAGGAATGTCGACCCTTCATGTGACATGTGAAGGAAGGGGTACATGGAAAGAAAGATGCCTTTCATCATTTGGACCTTTGAATTCAAATTTCCATTGCGCGATCTGAAATTGTTATATGAAGTTGATACTTCCTTCAAATGAGTATAGAGTTGATCACAGCGCTCTTTCCAGTAAGGGATCAAAGCTGCCAATAATGCAGATTTTGTCTTATCCCACTTTGTTAACTCCATTACTTTTTGTTTCCATTTAGGATTCATTTTATCATTAACTGAAACTGGTAAACTCGTTAGATTCTTTGCACGACTCAGACTTTCTAATGATACGTTTTCAATATCTGTGTGATTGAACGTAGATATTTTGCATCGCTTCAATCCATGAGATATTTCACTTCCAGTAGATCCTGCCAAATAGTGCATGCAATAATAATCAACACCAAACATAATCAAAGTTTGCCATTCCAGAGCTAATAATTCAGCTGTCTGAACAATGATGATGCACATCCGTCTTAGAAAGGAGCAATACAATAAGCGCGTTCGAAGTACAGCTGCTGTCATCCTGTCAACGATCACCTTTAATTTTGACGAATTCCCAAGAGAAGTTCTTGCAGTCAAAATATCTTGGCTAGTCATAATCATTCGCTCCTTCTCTCTCATATGTTCGATTACCTTTCTCAAATAAGAGATACCCAGATCCCATGCTGCAGATAAAGCCAAACGTCCAGAAGAGTTTGCAGCATCTACAAAGGTCAATTCCAAGAACGATGGCAAATGAGACAAAGGATCGATGGTGAATTCTTCAGTGAGAAGAGCGCCGATTGTGGTAGGAATTGTTACATTGTGACTCGAATTGTTACCAGAAATAGCGGCACTCATTTCGAATTCCGTGCGTGAAGAACCATAGCAGAGAGGAAGCAGTCGTATGATGGAGATGTGGGTTGATCTTGCATCGTGCAGCCTTGCGCTATGTGCGCTCGATAAGTCCGATGTTTACCACTCTCTAGAGTAGAGAGAGAGAGTATGATACTCTACTCATATAGTATAGTAGGAGTACTACATAGTACCATACCATATAGAGTACTCCTACTATATTTTTTTATGATGAGAGTTTCTACGGCAAAATCAGCCTCACAAATTTTCAGACTTGATCTCTCACTATTGAGAGCATGGCGGAGGAAGAGTTTGCTGATGACACCATCGATTGGACCACCTTGAAGCTACCGTGCAAACCAGAATCAAAGGTGACCGAATCGGATCGTCAATATTGCCACGAGAATCGCTCTTCTGCCTTTGATGGAAATCGAAATACTTCCATCGTTGAGTTCTCACAAAAGACGACGGAGATCACGAACAACAACTACCAAAATCGAAGTACTGAAGAAGAGTTGCGTCAGCAGGTAAGAATATATGTAACATACACAAATATTTACCGACCATTTCTTCCTATTTATGATAAAGTCAAGTCAATTGGTGCTGCCATCATCAACCTACAACAATCCACAGATAGTAACGTTAAGCAATCAATTAAGGACTAAAACTGATGAAATATTTGAACTAGAAGCTACTATTGCTACTTCACATGCCGAATCGATTCATCGAGTTCAACAGGCGGAAATCGATGCACAGCGCCGCATTCATTTGATTGAGGAGGAGTTAGTGCGAGCAAAAAGAGAGGCCGATCAGTATAAGACCAATTGGATCAGACAAAAGAAGCGAAGTAACGCATTGGAGTCTGATGTTGCTCATTCTGGAGAGGGTGGAGGTGTAACGAATGATGTTTGGCAACCAGGAAGTGCAAATAATGCGAGCAATCCCACAAATGTAGATATTTTTCACAATCATTTATTGCAGAAGAGTCCTTTGAATACTAATCAATCTAAGGTATCTGGTGTAAGCCCGAATTCAGTAAAAAAATCTTGCACGGCTAAAGTAACTGACGTACAGACACAAAGAAATACCAAGAAAAAAAAAGATGAGATTCGTTCCTCGAATAATCCTTTGCCGTCTTATGAATGCGAATCGGATCAGTTGCGTATTGTAAAACATTTGCTTCTTCGCTCAGAAATGAATTGCTATTCCACTGATGGAAACGATGAAGATGGATCATCCACTATTTTAGGAAACCCAGTAAGTATTTTTCAGAATATCACAAAACATGGCTATCGTTTTTGAGACTAAACCATGTGTACTATTGCACACATACAAAAGAAATTAGAATCTACTGAGAGTGACGATTTCAATCGAAAGATAGAATGTCGAGCAGAGAACGAAACAATATCATTTGTGAAATCTCTCTTGTCTCAAATGATAACTGACACGCCCAGATGGACACTCTCCGACCCTTGTTTACCCCGTGCTATATCAATCTCTGGTTTAGCCCTAATTCTGTTAGAAAGATTCATATTTTTGTTTCAATGCTACCCTTTTGAAATGCAGCAAAATGATAGCTTTTGTGATAGTCTTGACACAGACACGTTAGGGAGCACCGTACAATCACCTAACGAATGGAAGACCAACAATCATAGGGTGGCTCTGATACTTTTCTCTAGTGAATTCGCTCTTCGAAGGGGCGCCTCCAAGTCTTTGTCTCCTACAAATCTTGTACCACTCTCTTGGAGATCTGTGTTGTATCTTCTCAATGTTTTGAACGATATCTTCGTCTTGAGTCGCGAGTCTCGTGAGAATTTTCGTTTGTGGCTATATCAGTCTCACTCTGGAAATAGTTTAGATACTGATGAGGGAAATGCAACAAAAGGCATCGAGAATGACATTGAAGTTCACCCTCGAATCGAAGGTTTACCCTCCAGGATGTGCAAGAAAAGACCCTCTCGCGATGATCCTAATATGTGGTGGAAGGTATCCTCCTCAAGTAACTCTATCGAGAATGAGTGGGATCCCACAACTTTTAGTCGGCCCTGCCATGAGTTTCATGAACTTCTAGTAGGAATCATGAATGGAAACTTTTCTCCAGCATCTGGTAATCTTCCTTCTAAAGACTTTCCTTCGGCCTTGGAATCTGAAAAAGAGGTAGCCTATCATGCACAGCTTAAATCAATTGACTTGGTTTCCAACCTTTTGTCAGATGCAAAACCTTACCATGATTCTGAAATCAATCAGGGAAGGACTATACCGCATCTTTGGAAGTTTTGGCTTAATTCCCTGTTTCCAACGTATTCAGCAAAGTCTGAGACCATAACGGAATCAATAGAGCAAATGTCTCCAGCTGTTTCGCCCGAGGACTTTTTCAGCATTTGGGAGAGGAGTGGATTCCATAATAGAGGTAATCTGCTCGGAAAGGGGAGAAAATGCTACTCTCGACGTTTGGATGACAATTCGCATGAGTTTGAGGTCAAGCCTCTTGGCAGATCTGATAAATATAAATCTATGCTATTTACGAAGAACGAAGAACAATCTGTACTTACATCAATCAACCTTAAGTACAAAATTCTTCAGTTACTAAATCATTTCATACTGTCCTCGAATTCAGTCCATGATAGTTTTCATACTATTTATAATTCTTCCTCCATCAATTTTATTCGCGATACTTCCAAGCATGCATCAGAGGGAGTGTCTCTTGCTAAACGAATGCTGTTTGCTGTTCTAGACGAAATAGATGAGTTTATTTTGCCATTCCTTTGTACTTGGCATACTTTAGATCTGCACCGACATGGCATTGAACTATGTCTCAAGCATTGTCAGGCATGTGTGCTCTTTCTTTTGGCCATCTCTCGATCTGACATAGGAATACATCTTCTGCGGCTACAAATAAGATTGGATGTAGAGATCAACGGGCGCTCTCGCTGGTCTGCATCTGCGATATCATGTGTCATATCGATACTAGACTACATACTGATTTTTGCGATGGAAAAAGAAGAAAAGAAGCTTATGAATTCAATGAAAGCAAATGTGATCACGGTAATAAACACAATAGTAGAGCTTTGCATTTTTTTCTTCAAGAATCTTTTGCATTATGTCAACTCTTCCTACCAATCAGGTAGTGAGCCATCACAGACTAGAGTAAAATCTTTCTCTGCGTTAATCTCTGAGCAGTATCTCATCTTTTTATCCTGCTGTGATCGAATAATCGTCAGCTCTAACTTGGATGTACGTGATGAGCTAAAGCAAGAAATGAGAATAATTTTGGAAGAGGTACTGCTTGATGGCCAAGACGACAGTATGGATAAGTGACACAGTACTTCGAGTAGGTCTAATCATAAATACAGGAATTACTTGAATCATGAAATACATTAATTATTCTTTTTCTTTAATGCCACTGTATATGCAAGTGCATGAGAGGTATTTGTTTTCCGCTCTAGATTCATTCGTTGGCGATCCTTTCGACGAGCCTTCGCTTTTCTTTTCAATCTACTCCACGCACAACAGACACTAAGACACACAGATAAAGATATCACAACTATTGACAATACGAGTGCTAATGTGTGTCTGATAAATAAACTAGGCTCATATATTTTCAAGTGACATGAACCAAACGTATCATTAACATCTACGACGCCTTCATACCCAGAGAAGCAATCTCGTGTGCCGAAGACTTGATTAATTGGGAGAACGTTTCGTCTACGAAATAGAGGATCGTGAAAAGGAGTTCTACAGTATGCGCCGCCTACCTTCTTACACAGATGTGGGTCGAATGAACCTTTGCATAGACACTTGCACTGATTCGGCAGAAAGCACATTCCTCTGGGCTCGTCGCCGTGTAAAGTGCTGAATCCAACCATTCCACATGGGTCTTTTTCAAAAATACGGATTTTATTCTCATCGGTAGTCATCAGCTCTTTCTTTATCGAATGAGTTACCTGTACTTCGCAAATAGGAATACTGCAGTCGTAGCCACTCCATCCCTCTGCACACTCACATTGGTCTGGTGAAATACAGAAGCCTCCGTTCTCACAGCGATAGCAACCTTCTCCTCCAGATGCATAGCAATTCGGGTCGTAATAACCTTGTATGCAAATAGGAATCGAACAATCAGTCCCTGTCCATCCAGTTAAACCCTGAACAGCCTCAGAATGGACTTTCCATAGCACAGACATTGTCTGCAAGCAATGACAGTCATCTTTACTCGCACATATACCTCCATTTTGGCACCCTACAATTTCTCCAGTTAATTGCTGGTGTCGACAAAGTGGAGTACTACAGTCAAATCCTCCATAGCCATCTCTACAGGCACAGGTATCAGGTTCGATGCAACTGCCAAAGTTAAAGCACTCGAATATCCCTTCTCCTTGTATTTCTGGACCTTGCACCCATGTATTTGCATCATTCTCACTGCGGCGGTAATTGTTGAAATTTATCCTCACGTGGCGTCCCTTTTTGAGTCCTAAGTCTGCTCCGACTCCTCGAATGCCACCCATATCAGCGTCATCATTATAGTCACCTTGCTCCCATTGCCATCGATTGCACAGAAACATATTTGAAGTAGTTGTAACCTCATTGTTTTCGTCAATCGAATTCGTCAAATGACCTGTTGGATTGAGAGATGGCCCGCACATTGTGATATCACCATTATGTCTAAATGAAAGCGGAACGACGGACAAACTGTTAAAATGCCAAGTTTTAAAAGATTCGTGGGGACATGTTGCACTATTTTCTCCGACCTCCATTTTTTCGCAACGAAAGCAAGTGAATGCTCCGATGTCGATCTCAAAGCAGCATCCAGTTTCCAGGACGTCCCAACCGCAGCCACTTTGAAAGCTTTTCCCGTCATTTTGAGTCAACATCTCATCATATTCTGTGCATCGTTCCTGATTACATTCAGTGATTCCATGATTTTTTCCTCCTAACGGAACGATCTCCAAAAGATCTGTCGATCTTTTCCCAAAATTGAGTCTGAACCTCTCAGCTTGTACACATATTGGAGTGCTGCAGTCATATCCAGTCCATCCAGTCATTTGCGGATCTCCATTTGGTTTTTTGAACATTGGAACCCCTCCGCCAGCACGAGCGTCTCTCCATTCGTTGGGGAATTGTTGACACTTGCATGTATCAGGTGCTATGCATTTCCCCCCATTTCTACATTTTTGTGCACAAAGGGGGATACTGCAGTCAACTCCGAACCATCCACGCTCACATGTACAAGTATTTGGATGGGTGCAATTTCCATTATGGAGGCACTTCTTATCGCAAATTGGGATACTGCAATCATATCCTGACCATCCAGTGGAACATGAACAAGTATTAGGAGCGATGCACGTCCCATTATTAAAGCATCCACGTATCACTCTATCAATGCAGACTTCGTCTTGAGAGTGAAACAACCGCCCTGTAATGAATGATTGTTTGTCATCAAACACAATTTTCGGTCTAAATGACTCGTCTGTATCTTGCACCAAAATCACACTGTCATTTGCAATATCCCTAGAGTTCACGATCTCGAATGGTCCTTCGCAATATCGCTGGAACTCCACAATGCATACTCCCTTCTCCCATTGCTCCTTGGTAACTTTCCACACTCCATCAATCATATAGCCAACATCCGTGTATACAAAAGATCTTTTGACACTTGAATTATTCAATACATATTCATTGTCATATTTTATCAGTCTTTCCGTTTTTCGATGAGTAGTTGGAAACTTCATTCCTTTCCAATAAGAATAAATGTTTCTATTGTTTTCGACGTTTTCATTCATGTACCTTGAAAAGTAATTGGGGTGCTCGAAAACAAAGTGTGGTCGATAGCCCTCCCATTCAGTAACGCTGCGTATTGAGCATTCATATCCACCTTGATATTGACCATCTTTCTTTAAGTAACGTGAGCCATTAAGAGAAGTGAGCTTTCTTTCTACAAAAGACTCGTTGATGAATCGCTCTATCATTACGGAAACATCACGGTTGCTTGAAAAATTACGTGTAGAGTCTAAATTGTATGACCTCAGTGGATCTAAATGAGATCGGAATGTGAAAAAGTCCTGATCTGTTTTGACACCTCCGACAAACGACTCTAACGCTGGATCATAGTAGCCTTGTTCACATATTGGAACTCTACAGTCGAACCCTACCCATCCTTTTTCGCAAGAACACACGTCAGGTGAAATGCAAGACCCACCATTCGCACACATATAGACACCTTGTGAAACGTTTGCTGTGTAAGATGCCAGTGCAACTTGCCTATCTATCTCATACATGTAAGGTTGAGTGATTCCTGATTGCGGGCGGTCAAAAGCAGTCCATGAATCTCGAGATTGAGAATCCGACTCATAAGCCATCGTGGGAGAATATCTGAAATATGGCGTAGAACAATTATCCACAGATGACAAATATTGAAAGTGTGAAATGACATTTTTTTGCAGTTCTATCATCATACATTTTTCTGGTTTGAGATTTCGTCCAGTTTTAAATCTATTTCATAATGTGTAATGTGTAATGTGTTATGCAATCCAGAACAAAATGTGGTGTTAGTGAAAAGAGTAACAAGATAAAATGGCGTTAACATGAATTATCTTACCTCCAATATCTTCCAAAATCGGGAAGAGACGTGGAATATGTCATTTTTCTCTGAGCGCAGTCAAATCCATGCGTTTCAATACACCAGGCGCTGTAGTTGCAAGGACGATATTCGTTCCAATAGCTTGGCATTGTCCTCCGCTCTTCTGATAATTCGTGAAATGGTACAAAAAATCCTTGATGACAAACAGGTTTAGAGCAATCGTATCCACTCCAGCTAGGTGGACATAAACATGTATTTGGCGCTACACATCTACCACCATTTGAGCAGAACTGGTCACAAACTGGTTGTCTACAATCAAAACCTGTCCATTCAGTAGGACAGGAACATGTATCCGGAAACGTACAATTGCCTCCATTGCCACACGTTTGTCGACAAACTGGTGTCGTACAATTAGGATCGAACCATCCGGATAAGCAAGTACATGTGTCTGGGGCTGAACAATACCCTCCATTCTGGCATTTCTGTGCACACTTTGCATCAAGACAATTTTCACCCTGAAAACCAGGAATGCAAGCGCACGTATCAGGTGCAACGCATAACTCACGATATGAGCAAGATAGTTGGCAAAGAGGCTTTGTACAATCAATACCGGACCAGCCCTCTTCACATTCACATTTATCTGGAGCAATACATCGACCACCATTTTCGCACCTAAATGTACACACTGCACTCATTCCTCGTATAACATGGTTGTCTCTATCTGCAACAAAAATGAAATATTGAGCGTCATCTAAAGATGAGTTTACAAATGCGCTGATACCTGAAGGATAATCAAACTGTGATAAAGGATGAGGCATTAAATTTCAAGTATGTTGCTGTATCATTGTTGACTTCACGCACCATGCTTTCTTGGGCTGGAAACGAATCCTTATATCCACATGGATCTCTATGGATACTAGCAGGCGCCCCTGAGATGGTTTGGACTCTAGCCTCTTGAGAACTGGGTGTGACAATGTAGTATTGTCTTGATCCCTTAGCGCAACTCTTATTCAATCCTCCTTCTGTGATGACATCTTCAGACACAATTGTGACGTCAATAAAGCCACCATCACTTGAGTTCAAAATGCCTTCATTCAATGCCGCGCTACAAACTGATGTAATCTCACCATAAAAATAATCCACATGCATGTTTGATGATTCAGTCTTGACAATGTCATCAAATGTAATATTGTTAGAGCAGCCTGCTCTGCAAGACACTGTAATTCGTGAACCATCATTGGGATCTTCCTTCACATTTGTTTGGCCATCGTCTATTACAAGGTTGAAATTAAATGGGTACGAAACGGTTGTTACGTTCCATAGCTTTTTATCTAATGCACTTACTGGAGGAGAACCGACACAGTTTTTTACTAATTTACCCACGCCGTCTTGCCCGAAATCGTTAAGGTATCTATTCCTGTATTGATAATTATAATGACTGTTTCCCTCCACTGGTGTTAATGCGGCGCCACGATCATCAAGTGGAATGTTGTATGATGTACAACCGTTTGGCCTCATGATAGATGAAAGAGTGTCATGGCAAGAAATTTGCGGAATAAAATGGGCTTCCCTTCCCACTCGACGAACTCGACATGATGTCGAGTCTACAATATAGATTACTCCATCGCTTGTTACAGCTAATGAAGCTGGATTATTCAAGGTTGCTTCAGAACCAAGTCCATCCCTCTCTCCACTAAGTTTCCCACCTGCTATGGTTGTGATTGTATTGTTGCGTAAGTCAACCATGTGAATGCGGTGACGGTCTGTTACAAAAGCTGTCGTTTCATTTGGATCAAGGGCAACATCAGATGGAAAAGTAAAGTATGATTCTATCGATGATCCTTCGGTAAACTCATCGTTAAAAGGGGATTGGATAAAGCCAATACGAGTTCTCACTGTTCCCGATGTATCAATCTCTCTAACTAAATGATTGTTTGTATCTGCAACGAAAACTGATCCATCATGACTTACACTTACACCTTGAGGAGAATCAAACCTTGCTGTTTCTCGTGTTCCATCTGCAAAGCCAGGCTCAGGCGTAGGAGACATACATATCCCAGAAAAACATTCTACGATCACATTTTTCCACATTTTCTCACCACTAACTGTATCATGCACAATGTCTCCGGAGACTTTTCGTATACGATGATTATCAGTGTCTGCAACAAAAAGCACTATTGCTCCATCTCCATTTCGATAAAGAAAAGAGTCAGGATCGATAGGGTTCTCATATGGCCACGACTTCCAATCTCTCCATACGGCAATATCGGTCGGTGACGAAAACTGCGCACCATCTTTGGCAAGTCCATCCTTGTATCCAGGGTTTCCCGTTCCAGCAAGTGTTTGTACTCTGCCTAACGGAGATATAACTCTAACTGCATGATTACCAGTATCGGCAACGTACACGTACCCATCGTGGTCCACTGCAACACCCTGAGGAAGACGAAACCTTTTGTGAAGTAATGTTTCAAGTCCGTTATAAACAAGAGGGAATTGAACGAGCGGGAATTCCTGGAGAAATAGATCGAAAATTGACTCACCTTGCCTCTGACTCGAAGCCATCAACGAACCCTGCCTCTCCACTATTAGAGCCAGCCAAGGTGAAAGAAAACCCTTGAGGATTGAAGGAGTATTTCTTAGTAGGAAATGGTTTTTTTGGGACTTCATTTCCAGCCTCAAATTTTGGATATTCCCATGCAATAGATGGAGACGACTTCTCCCAAGGTGTAGTGATTATTCCACGATGGATTTCCTCATCATTGTTTGACCACTGTGCATTAGGTACTTCCATGAATCTCTTGGCAGAACTATTTTGTCCTGACATATTCGATCCATATCCCCAGCATCTCAACTCACAATCCGAATAATTTAGTCCATAACTAGTCTGACAGGGAGGTTGTCCCGATAGATATACGCAGACATGAGACGTTGAACTTCCTCCAAAATCGTATCGGTGAGATCCATTTACAGCCCATGGAACGTCTGATACGGTCGGAATATTTACACTCATATCTTCCCAGGCAACTCCTTGCAACTGAAAATTACAAAGTTGATCTTGCTGCCCAGGAGATTTACAGACAATATCTTCACAAATATGACACTTAGATCTTACTCCCCGTGTGTCACACACATGACGAACATCCTGCTCATTTGTCGAGACTCGACCTTTAGATTCTTCGATTTGGCCCTTGTATTTAGAGTATGCAAACGGCCATTCTGGTCGTTTGACGCTTTCACACCAGTGCTTCATTGTCCACGGGCGATTCATTTGCATTGCGGGACATGTTGGTGATAAAATAAGAAACAAGCTAATTATTACCATGTTCGATCGGGTTGAGATCCAATGACGTTTTGATCGAACTAATACTTTTTCCAAAATTGTCGATTATTTTCGCTCACTCTTGCTGAAGAGCGAAAGAATAGAATAAAAAAAGATACTATAATACATATGTTAGTACCAATTTATAAATAGGGGCTATTTATAATTAGTAAGCA
>JALLAW010000574.1:0-12306 GCA_036939535.1 Cyclotella kingstonii | reverse complement strand
TGGAAGGATTGGAGATAGGTGGAAAAAAGTCCTGGTCACTGCAAATTTGCCAAAACAAATCATGTCATTACAGAATATGGGACAGAAATGCATCTGCTGCAATCAATAACTTGTATTTATTTCTATGTTCTGGTAGAGGAAGAGATAGGCCAACAAAGTTTAGAAGAGGTGATTTGATTTTAGATGATAAAGATGAACTCAAATGATGCAGCAGTGCATATGAAATGTATTGTCTAGTGTAGCTCTAGACAATGCAATTGAAGACTATTTTTTCAATTGTGTAAATTATTAAAAAGGTCATTTAGTTTCAGTTTCACATGACAGTGCCCTCCTTCAAGTATGATATCACAGCAGAATATGGCATGACAGTGCTCTCCTTCAAGGACAATGTGATGTTGGAATGATAAATTCATAATGTGCTGTATCTCTCATTGAAAAAATGTTCAACAAATCATTTACACTAGAATTGCTGGACTCATTATGTAACACTTGATAAATCAATGAAAAAGTTGTTGCACAACAAATTTTTGCTTCTATTATTGTTGTCAAAAAGTAAATGAGCTACAATGAGAGTATGAAGGGGGTCACTAATATTTAGTAAAGAATTGAGGGTTCGACCATTCATTGAATTTGACACAAGAGTCAGCCATCAATTTCAAAAACCTCTGCATTTCAATATCACTAAATGCTTCATGTAGCTTATGGCCATCATTAGCAACAGTGCTCGCAAGCAAAAGAGCTTTTTTGTGCCAATATCCAGGTGCAGCGAAAGAGGCAGTAAGCATATCAGCATTCGCATTTGATCCTGATTCATCAAAAGTACCAAACAAGGTATAGAGCATGTCTTCGGCAGCACTGCCAAACTGCTCAAGTGTATCAAAAACTACTTGCTGCAACCACATAGCAGTTTTATCTAACGCTTCATGAAGGACGAATACAGCCATCGGTATCACTGCCGCCCGAATTCTTTCCAATTCTTTGTATCTTTCAAGATCCTCATCTGATCCGTCTCTATCATCGAAGGATGCATTCATATTTTGATCTACAAGCCATCCTCCTCCAAAAGTGAGAACTTCCATCAAAGAATCAGAAAATTTAGTAGCATAGTCAATAACAATCTTGCATAGGCCAACCTTTTTTTGACGAAATGCAATTCGCTCTAATTTGTCAGCTATTTCAGCTTCATACGAAGACGAACGATCAACTGTATTGTCTTCGAGGGTATGGCAAGGTGAAGTTTTAGTTATAACATCAATAAAATGAACATATTTGGTATGTGCTTGAAGGAAATGTTTAATTGATAAAAACTCTGCCTGTGCATTTTGAAGCGAGTCCAAAGTTACAGGCTCGACGGTGATACCATCACTTGCTGTTTCAATGAAATTTCTCGGCAAAATTTTTCCAATGAATACTTTTGCAGCGAATAGATATTTCTTAGAGGAGTAATCACTGTGGTTACATGTTAGCATGAATTTACGAAGTAACAGGTTGGTGCAAATAAGTGCATCTGGTCGATGTTCTGGATAAAAGCATAGCCAATGGATAGATCTCATCATTCGAGCTTCGGCAGGAGAGACCCCAGTCGGCGGAAGATCTTCCCCAATCTCACGCTGCCACTTTTCTTCATCGGACAGTATCAACTCTCGGACTACCTGGCGAAGAATTTGACAATCGAAGCTCTTTGGAAATAATTCACGTGCTTGCTTGAGCAACATTAGTCGTTCTCGATCACTGTGTACATGTACGAGGAAGTCTGAGAAAGTAGCAATAATATTATCATGAGAAAGAAGAGAAGTGTACAGAGGAACATTGGGCCATAAGTTTCTCATAGATGAAAGGTATCCAATGTACTGAAGAAGCAACAATTCGCACAATGAATTGTTGTTACTCGATTGAAATTCTAATCCAGAGGGAAGAGAAAGATGAAGTGAAAACTCAGGAAAGACAGTGTCAACATAGAGTACCAGATGAGCAACAAATCGTAAGAAACACCCATCATAGTCACTTTCACATTCGAATGCAATGACAGCACATTCTTCAATGTACTCTTTTACTGCATTGTGACCAACTAAGAATGAAAACATGCCATTGTGAAAGAGATCACCACTCTCCTCAAGGACGTGCTTGCTGGATGTTGACTCCAATTTCTGCAGGGCACCGCCCAATTCTCCATCATTATCTACAGGCCTATCATCTTCATTATCATCAAAATCAATTCCAGGGTATGGAAAATATCCTTCGTTTTCTCCTACTTCTTCGATCCTGGCATTATTGTGCAATCGCAAGACACCATCCTCAATGATTCCCTTTTCGGCTGAAAGAATGGCATGAATGACATCTTCCCAGGTTTCGAACACTGGGTTGTTCAATGCGCATTCTAGATTGTCAGAGAGTAGAGACAAGATTGCAGCCTCATACGCCAATGACGGGTACAGCTTTCGGTCTAATGAATCAATTTTATGACATTCTTGCGTCATTCTCTGTGCGATTTTCCGGCACTGGCGTTTCCATAGACCTCGAGTGGGATTTCCAGATCCATCGCTAGACAACGGTTGTCCTCCTATCCATCCTACAGCTATCCAAGGCTGTCCACAGTCTTGGACTAGTTGAATGGCATCACCAGACCGTCCCGCTTGAAATAGCATGAAACAGGCCCGTAGCAGACGTCCATCATCTATCATATCCTCCGGATCAAGAGGAGAGGACTTAATGTCAACGGGAGAAGACGATCTGGGTCCGAAAATTGGTTGCAAAGGAGCATCAGGATGCATAATTTGTGCAGTTTGGGTTTTGCCACTTCGTTTCAAGACTGCCAGCGTAGATGGCCACATCTGTCGCCGTCGTGGAGGTGGCAAAATTGGGTCTATATTTCCTTCGTAATCTTTGGCCAACATGTCGTCCCATTTACGAGCATGACAGGACTGTATCCAACTAAGAGCAGCGTTCAATCGTTTCCAACGAAAAGATCCTTCAGTGTCTACGAGGTCTCCCAGACAAGCCTGTAAAACTTCTTCTGGCGAGATGTCCACCATTGTTGATGGATCTTTTGTTAGTTGTAGATCTGGGGGAGCCTCTCCGTTAAGGCAGTAAAATAAGGAGGATAATCCAACCGAACGCAATGCGGCCAAAAGGTCCCAAAAATTTCCTTCACTTCGACATGCCTCGATAAGAACGGGATCATCTTGACAAGTGGAGCGGCGATAAAAACATGTCTCCCGAAGAGATTGAAAAAATTTCATGTCTGCCATTTTGAGATCGTGTGTGCCTATTTCAGCCATTTCGTCAAATTCAAGATCACCATTGTCAATTTGCATCATTGAATTGCCATCATCTCCACTGTCATGTCTTGACAGAGAATTTCTCTCCCTACTTTTGAGAAATATCAAAAGCGCGTCATGGTAAGGCTGGTGTGAATCAGCCCCATGATCCAGGCAATCAAATGTAGGGTCGTAGTTATACTCCACAATGGCATGCTCCTCTGCTTCTGGATCGACAAAATCATCCTCTTCCGTGAGATTCTCCCCTTTCGATGGCATTGGAGTTTCAACTCCACCCTTGATTCGATCTAACGTGTCAAAGTCAGGAGAATCAAACGAGGTCGGAGGAAGGGCAGTATTAGCTTTGACTTCTTCCCCGTTGACGTTGGACGCAACGTCGTCGTCATCGTCCTGCCGAGCCCGTCTGGACGACGCCGGCGTGTCGAACGCATCATTGACGATCTGCCGACGACGTCCTTGCTGAGCAGGCGATGATTCTGACCACTGGTCGAGTTGATTTTGGATGGCGAGGTACGCGGTCAGGCCATAGTCGGTTTCTTCGTCTTCGTTCGAGAAGGTCATGATCACAAGTCAAGAGAGTACTATATGTAGTTCTGGTAGGACTAAATTATGTTGAATTTTTAAATACTAGAGTACTATAGTACATAAGTACTACTACTATATTGTGGAGATGTAAAAATACATGGTTCCATTTGTTTCTCATCATACGATACCGTATTGCCTGTAGAAATTGGTAGTTCATTTCCCATTTCACTTTTTTCGTACCAATTTGGTCGGTGGTGTTCCTCTGCCACCCCATGGAGCAGTTTTTGAAGGACGTCGCCGAAGATCTTGGGGTAGCCACGAGCAAAGAACAGAAAGATGGTATTCTCACACAGAACGATCATCCGTACGGTAAGTAAGACGAACCATCCTAATGGCAGGCGAATTCGTAACTGAGTCTCGTTTCTGGAGTCTCACATGTTGTGCACCTTCGGCTATCAGCCCATCTCGAGAAGACGCAGGTGTTGCAAGGCGCTCGCATCTTCCACGACTCGCAGACTGTCCGTGATCATCCGCGGCAGTGCTGCACAATTCTCGCTCAAGTTCTGTTCTTACAGAATGATTCTGTTGACTCGAGCCGCCCGAGATCCACTTCCAATAGACTCACTCCGACCGAGGCCACCGAACTCTTCTTTGCAGCGACCAAGCTCTTTGTCTCCTCAGATGCAAGTCTACGACGAATGGTCTACTTGTTCCTCAAAGAGATACAGCCCCTCTGTGATCCGTCCGATGTCATCATTGTCACTTCCTGCCTCGTGAGAGATATTACCACTAGCAGTCTTGGGATATATCGAGCTCACGCTCTTAGAGTGCTCGTGCACATTGTGGATTCATCCATGTTGGGGAATATAGAGAGGTACATTCGGCAGGCGATCGTGGATAGGGATGTGCGTGTCTGTAATGCGGCACTGGTGTGCGCCTCTCACTGGTATCATCAATCAGAGGATCATCGAGCGATTGTGCAACGGTGGATTCGAGAGGTGCAGGAGGTGTTGATACGAGAGGAACAAGAACAGAGTGGCTCTCCCAGGAGAAACAGAGGTGAGAGGAACATGGTGCAGATGAATTCCATGAGGTTGTTGGTTCAGATTAAGGGACGGGATAGGTTGGGTATCTCTAAGCTAGTGCAGACATTCAGTAGCGACAGTAGAGGAATCAATGGTAGTGCTCGTCAACTGCATAGCCCTCTGGCCATTGTCATTTTGATTCGAGCTTGTGGGAGGATCATGTATGAAGAATTATTATCATACAACAAAAGCGGCGAGGTAGATGTAAGAGAGGTATCCGCTCTCTGTCGGGAAGGATTTGGCTTTATGGAAGCGAATTTGACACACCCCCAACACTTGGTATCATATGAAGCTGCTAGAACAATATGCTTGCTTCCCAATGTGGAGTCTCAAAACCTGTCGAATGCCATAGAATGCTTCCACAAAATGCTCGTAGACTCATCCTCATCATCCCAGAATCAGTCAACTATGCTAAGATATGCCGCAGTAAATTCCTTGTCACAGATAGCTCGCCACCAACCGAGAGCAGTAGCAAGGTGCAATTCCATGCTTGAAAAGTGTTTGGAGGACTCCAACAAAGGCATTGCTACTATGGCCTTGACAACATTGCTCAACAGCGGAACTGACCAATCCATAGATCGGTGGATGACTTCCAGTATTTCGACATTATTATTAGAACACAGTTCGGAGGAGCTAAAAATTACCATGATTCATAGTTTACATGATTTGTGCCTTCAGTACCCAAACAAGCACCCAGCAATTGTTGGACTTACAAACAAAATCCTGTTAGAGAAGGGAACATTTGAGTTTAAAAATTCAATTGTCGACTCTATTGTTTCTTTGATGCATCAACTACCAGAATTGATGGAGCAATTATTACTGCATTTATGTGAGTTCATTGAAGATTGTGAATATGCTATGTTATCATCCAAAGTCATGCATGTTGTGGCCAAGATAGGGCCGTCTATGCCGAACCCATCTAGACACGTTCGCTTCTTGTACAATCGAATCATGTTGGGAAACGCCACTGTAAGAGCCTCAGCAGTGCTGTCTCTCACAATCTATGCAGCTAGGTGCCCCAAGCTGAGAGTATCTATAATACCATTGATACGGCATTCCTGTCGGGATGAAGATGATGAGGTTCGAGATCGTGCAGTCTTAGGTGTTAAAGTGTTAGAAGAGGCAATGAGAACGAATCCATATACTCCTCCTATTCATCCTGAATTGCAGTCAAAATTTGAGGCATTGCCACAGGAAGCACCCCCAGTGGAAGATTTGGCCATGTTTACATTTGCACAGCCACTGCCAATAAGTTGGAATACGCTTAGAAAGTCTATTGAAGCTTATGCCGCAATACAAAGCTCTATTATCTCTGAGGAAGTGTTTTCATTCTCTCATTTGCCGATCATAGGGGAGGATGAAGAACAGAAGCAGAAAGGCAAGGAAAACAATGCTCATCCTCCAAATACTATTCGAGGACAAAATGGAGCGTTTTATGACACAAATTTGAATATTCTCGCCAAATCAACTATAGCAACAACAACAAATGATCTTGCGACAGATATTTATGCCATACCAGACTTTCTGAAATTTGGCAAAGTGTTCCGTTCATCTACAACTGTGCCTCTGACAGAAGAGGAGACAGAGTATGTCGTTCGATGTACGAAGCATATTCTAGAGCAGCATATTATCCTACAGTTCACTGTTACCAACACCGTCGACGGTCAAAACATGAAGAATGTAATAGTGGCAATAGAAGGCGACTCGGATACCTATTCTGTCATTGGTGAGATTGTCGCTGAGAAAATTGAGTGTTTTGAAACAGCAAACTGTTTTTCTGTTCTCCAGAGAAGAGAAGATGGAGGAGATCAGAGCATTGCTGCTATGGGGACTGTACATTTTCCTTGCCAGCTAAACTTCACTGCCTCGAAGATGGACTCAAAGTTTAGTGATATACCTGATGATGATGATGATGGAGGTAGTGGTTACAGAGAGGAATATGTATTGGAGGATGTAGTCATTTCACCAAGTGATTTCATGGTTAAGACTTCTGTCGTGGACTTCAAGAAAGAATGGACTGAATTGTGCTCTATCGGGAAGGAGAAGGTGGAGAAATTTCAATTGCAGTACAAAGAGTTAGACAAAGCTGTCACTGCAGTTGTGGAACTTCTAGGAATGGCAGTGTGTGATGGAACAGGTCACAAACCATTGCCGAATTCGAAAGAGCACATGCTTCACCTGAGTGGAATGCTGTTGAGTAGGGATCAATTAGTGTTGGTGCGGGCCCACCTTTCTCTCCACCAAGGTGGTACTTTGATGAAAATGGCAATTCGAGGTGACCAAAAATCGATTGATGCTGTTTTAAGTTCTCTCAATCATTGAAGGAAAACCAAGTATGAAGACTCATCTTTTGTTTGATTAGATTTTCATGATTTTCATAGTATGCAAAGATACACAAGCAAAAAATAAAAAATAAAATTGAACAGTCTTTTTTCATAAGAATTTCATCAAATAGGATTCCCTCTGCAAACAGATGCTAAAATGCATTGTATTTCTGGGATCATCACCACATGATAGGTCATCTTGTATTCTTTACTTTAGATGGTTGGTTCAGTCATTGAAAGCACCTTGAATGGCCATCTTGAATCAAACTCACCACTTGTTTCTTGCAAATGTTTTATATTCCTTTCCACTCATCTCTGGGTAGGTCACTCTACCAAAGATAATACATCACTCACATTTGCCACATTATGTCTTTTGTCAGCATCTGCATTGAAGAAATTAAGCTTTGTCACTATTAGTAACTTCATCTCTTTGTTACAAATATTTTTCATTTCCCTAAATTCTGAAGCACTCTTAAAAATCAACCAAGTCTCCACCTGAAATCTTGTGGAGGCTGAGTATTCAGAAAGATCATTAGCATATTGTCTAGAATTTCTCAAAACTCTAAACTAGTGTTCAAAGTTCAACACTATACCCATTTTAGATCTGCACTTCTTGAACTGTCATGATGGAGTGGTAGAATAAGCAAAATCTGAAATTAGCAATTGAAATTTTTTGACCATGATCTTCCTAAAAATAAAAGAGCATTTAATGCTAATTATCAATCTGCAATTGAAGAACGGAAGTAAATATCCAGGATATGGTATCAGAAAGAAAATATTGTGAGGCCTAATCATATTTGGTATCAAAAGAGGAAAGTTAACAATGTGGATATCATCTCCAGTTTGTAATGATCCAGCATGAATTAATTTAGAATATAAATTAGGTACATTACGCTTTGACCTTGAGATTCCAACTTCTTCAGCAATGACAACCATTCCTTCTCATTATTACCTAAAAACAGGTGTTATGTAAATTTAGATAAGAAAAATTCAATGTAATTTTAAGTTTTTTTGAAGAAAAATAGAATCACTCTCTCTCACTCTAGAGAGAGAGAAAGAATGGATGATCCAAAAAATGTGCTCGAACATAGCGTAGTCAAAGTCCTAGATTTAAAATATCCCGCAACTGCCCAAGAGTCTAATGCTTGCCATTGTTCAATACGTGTTTCAGCCAGTGATAATCTTTCTAATCTTTGTGATATTGTATAAGGACAGTGCACCAAAATAAAACAGAAATGAAGCGGTCTCGTTCCGAAAACGAGAACGAAAACGACCCTATTACAAATGAAGGTGACATGCCCAATAAAAGATTTTACCGCAGCCGAGCACACTGTAATCCGCTCTCATTCAATGAAAATTTCGACTACCCCGCACATCCCGACTTTTTCGACTGGACAGAAGATCATTATCCCAACCATCCAGCCTTGGACACAGAAAGCGATTCGAAATTAACGTTATCCTTACAGGCACCTAACCAAACTATATGTCCCAATGTCTTGGATGTCGGGTGTGGCTTTGGTGGTCTCACAGTTGCCTTAGCTCTTTCCTTACCTCACCACACCATACTCGGGTTAGAGATACGTGCCAAAGTCACTGAGTATGTTCGATTGCGCATCCTAGCAAAGCGTAAAGAAAATCCCGAAAAATATAGAAATTGCTCTGTGCTGCGAACTAATGCCATGAAATACTTGCCCAATTACTTTCGTGGGAAGAGTCTTGAGAAAATTTTCTTTTGTTTCCCCGATCCTCATTTTAAAAAGAAAAATCATCCACGCAGAATTGTGTCAGAACGGTTATTAACAGAATATGCTTATCTATTGAAGCCTGGGGTGGGGAGATTGTATTGCATTACTGATGTGAAAGATTTGCATGATTGGCACGTAGAGAAGTGTCGTGCACACCCTCTATTTGAAGAGTGTAGCGTGGAGGAAATGGAGGCAGATCCTTGTGTTGAGTTAATGAAAACAGAGACTGAGGAAGGGAAAAAAGTGAAGCGTGAGGGAAAGTTTGGGCACGATATGTTTTACATAGTCTATAAACGAGTTGATGTCAGTGATGGGACGTTAGGTAGTGTTTGTGTGGATACTTTCTTTGAGGAGGGACAATTTGGAGTGGAGGTGTGAATGTAACATCACAGAAAATAATATTTATCTCTCAATTTTGTTAGTGCTGTAAAAATTGCAAAATTTTAGCATCAGTAGAATGCACTAATAATGACACAGTGTAAGAGGAGTTACTACATGCCCTGTTTTTACAACTTTTAACATTTTTTATCCAACAGAATTGAATGTCAGTTACTATGATGCAAATTCATATACTATAAACCTGTCAAAAAAGTTATAAAAATATATTTAACTTCTTATAAAACTTTGTATAAAATGTTGTACAACAGTTTTCACTCTACAACTCAGAAGTAATTATAAAAAGATGTCATGGCCAACAAATAAAAACCTGCACATGCCTCTTCCAAATGCAATCCTAACACTGATACCAGCCAATACCTTTACCATCAATTTAACTCACCTTTGAAAGTGTAAGAAGGTGGTGGCTGGCTCCAAGAAGCTGAAAATGCCAAAATTGCAGGCAGTTGTCATTGCTGAATTTGCTACATCATCTGTTGCTATCATGAAATCCCCTCCCACTCCCATTGCTATCAAAATTATTTGCTACAACTCCTGTCACTGGTGCTCCCATCAATACTATCATTGCTTCCACTACCATTGCCATGGCCAAAGTCCCTAAGACTAACAATGGAAGATCTTTGCTCATCAATTCATTGCCTTCTTACCTCATATCATCAAATTTGTTGCCCTAGAATTACTTAATATTAAAGACTATATTGCCTTTGGCATCAGAGTGGAATATTACTTGTCAATGCAATTTTTGGATGCATAAGGAATACAAGGCCAAGAAAAGTTGGATAAGTTAAGTAAACAATTTGAAAGCGACATTGATTACAAGAGAGTTAAGGAAACTGTCAATGTCAATGTTAAACATCAGGAACAACAATTTCTGCGGGAGAATACTATTGGTGAGTAAATGAAACTGGAGAGAATACTGAGATCAGCAAGGCTTGATTCAATATTTTGAAGACAAGACTGTCAGAATAGTTAGTGTTTTTCAATGAAAAATAATGACCATGGGGCAGATGCTCAAGTTCTAGTCCAGGCTGTGCTTCTTGCATAAATAGTCTGTGATGTGTTAAGATAGATGTTAAACAATTCACTCTTGAGATAAAAGTGTCAAACTTGGATTTTTACATAATGAAAGTAAAATATCAAGTGACATTGATTTAAGTATAATACATAACCATGAATACAGGGGATTTGTTGAAATTAATTCTAAACTGCTCTAAAAAGTGAGATAAGTTATATCATAGAAACTAAATTAAAACCATCAAGCACACTACTTATTTTCCATGATAGACATGCATACTACCTGAAGCTAGTCCCTCATATGGCTACCACCACTAAAAACACTTCTGTGAAGACTTCTCCCACCCCTCCTCAGGTTGAGGAAAATGTTCAGCACTGGTTTCCTTATGTTATAGTGCCTCTGTATTGTTTATTCTCCGGGATAAGCTCACTTATACATTAATATGATACAAGTTTCTTAAATCTAATCAGGGCATTAATGGAAATACATTAGCAAGGCCTACTTTCATCTTAGGTTTCAACGGATATTAAGTTATGAGTGCTGAAATACAGCAGATGTTCTAAGATGGATGTTTCAAGGGCTATAAAATTATCTGAATACATTGTGACATGGATTTTGATACTTAAATAAACTCATTCATACCTCAATCATAATTTGTTATGAAAATAATTTGTATCGAAATAGGTAACTGAAAATTCCCATTTCCCAAGGTTGTAAATAAGAGACTACCAATCAACAAAGCTTTCATAGCAATGTTGCTTTCATCAATTACAGCGTACTGTCATTATTGTCCAGATCCATTTTATTGTAGGATGTGTTAAAAAGTGTATACAGAAGAACTGACATATCATAAAATATGCTGCTTTTGTTGAGGTAAAAGGAGTTTACATTAAAGTATGACATGCAATAGAGTAAACATGCTCAGAAAGAAAGAGGTTGTACATTAAGTACATGCAATGTATCATCCAGAGCAGCTGCATGGGTGAAAATCATTTTTCATGTACCATTCTTGATTTGCCATGTCTAGATAAGGCAAGACATCATCTGAGAAACAATCATTTTTGATATTAAGTGGAACAATAATTTTGTGCAAGAAATATCCATGATAGATGAAATCATGTTATGATGCTTGCTCATATCATGTCAAATTTTAACCTCATATTACTATACAGAAATGGGGAGGTGCGGTATCATGAATTGTTGAGACACAATAATAAAGTTGGCTGCGTGTTAGAGGAAGGAACATTTACATGTCTAGCTTTTTAATCTAGGATAGAATAAGAATATAGAGAGATTCAAAAGACCTGGAAGCACATCTTAGTCCATCATACAACCTATACAACTATGGGCTTCACAGGAATTAGAAAGTGGACGATCCAAGATTAGATTATCATCATGGGGAGCCCTAAAGAGGAGAGATGGGTATGAAGCATTCAGACTTCAAAAATTCAGATATCATTTAGTTGAGATGGCGCACTGTCAGAGTAGATAAAAATATGTTTCATATTATAGTGTCTGAGAAAGTATGAAGATAGAGCTCTGAGATTCAACTTCAATGTCTATCATTAATCAGTAACTTTAATAGTTTTAGCTTGATCATTACTAAATTCATGAGTTTCTGACAAGATCTAGAAATTTGAAAGCTCAGAAAGTTAATGATTTCAAACTAGATTTTGCTTCTAAAGTCAATATAAACAAGCATCATTGTGTTACTGTTTGTAGCTAACTGTTGCGGCTTCTATGCCAGTGTCATGAGGCGAAATGAAGGATAGCAGCAGATGGTGGGAATGATGTGGTGGAATGACATTGGCAGGTGTTGATGTCATGGGTCATGTTCTTATCTTCAATGCACTCCTCTTGCTGAAACAGAATATTGTTTGGCGCTTGACGTGAGCCAATTATATATGTAGGTATCTCCTACTTATTTATGCTCAATCA